>APFE030569277.1:24111-42225 GCA_000404065.3 Pinus taeda
TGGTGTGGATTAGTATTTTTAACTTTTCATTTCATATTCATAATTTTTATGCTACTTTTATCGAAACTACCATATGTACGTGAATCTTGTGAATGCAAAGAACGTATATCCAGCTAACTTAATTTGACATACATTTCATCATAAATTGAATTAATCGATGCATTATTAATCCATTAAACATTCAAAATGCAGTAAGGAACAAATAAATCATAGCACGTAACACATATAAAACACCGATATTTTAGGTGGAAACCCAATGTTGGAGAAAACCGTTGTTGTTGTTGTCTCTTTCTTCTTTTCTTATTATATAAAGAAAAATTTCATTACATTTTGTACTAGCACAAACTCTTACTAGCATGTAGGCACCCACCTATAGGAGCCTACATGCTTGACTCGTTTTCAAGCACCCACTCCAACAGAGCTACAGCCCCCCAATCTTGTTTACCGACTCCTACCAGAAGGGAGCTCCTAACCCCACTCTTAAGGTTGCAACCATCAACACCTAGTGGACCTTATTTTAGAATGTTTCACACAACATCCAACTATTAACCAATCATCAAAACCTACAAGACACCATTCATCAAATTTTCATACTATACCCACACTAATAATAAGCCCAAACCAATTTCTCAACTAAAGTATTGAAACGAAAATATGAAGTATTCAGTCTCTATAAATTAACTAAATCTATGAAGCATCAAGTCACTAAATCTAGAATCAAACCATAACAAACGAAATTAATAATATATACGTGATTGTTCTTAATAGAACCCACATATATACATGCTTCCTCTACATACAACCTACGTACAGATCTCAGATTACTAAACATTGAATCATCTAGCTCACAACAACATTGAACCACTCACTTAACGAAGTACTAGACCAATCACAAATCACTGAATTAATCATAGATCACCACATTGTGGCATCATTACCAATCGATATTCCAATGCACAATAAAAGCCACCAACATTATCAGACAAAGATCATATAGGCATCATTGACAGACAACAACAAATAGAATAGACATCATCAACATTTATCATCAAGAAACACTACAAACCTTGACCATATATGACTCAATATATATACATGATAATTATTCAGAAGAACAACGTATATACATGCTTATACTATGGGATGCCCATGTACAAATCTAAACATACTAAAAAACACGTCACATAATATATACATGACTACCTAGAAACAACTTTTCATATGTACGCGGCCATTCAGAACTAAACTTGCGTACAGATCTAAAAAATTTCACTGCAAACATAATTCCCATTCTGCAAACCTTACTATCACATATTCAAATTACAGCATCATTATAACCACATATATACCATTATTAGCTAGAAGTATAAGAAAATCAAGCAAGTGTATTCATTAATATTTACTATACTTTCATATCTATCATATATGAGTCTTCTGACTGATCCTTGGTGCACATCTATTTCAAATCAAATCACATATTAATAACTCATTCACTTGCACTCATAACACCTTGATTTCCATCTCCTTATATAGCTTCTTCCTTAGACAATACCTTAGGTAAATCCTTTGGTAATGTCATTAGTATTTTTTTATGGGATCAAATGAATATTTTATGCTCCAATTACTATGGGCCAATACCATGGTAATGATCCCTGGTATCTAGATTTGAATGGTTCAGATTCTGTACACAAATTTTACTTGCAAGACTGACATATGTACGCGAACCTTCTTCATAGGAACCACATATGCTTTCTGATACTTCACTTTTGTCATCCATCAATAACTGAATTTTCATTTCTCTATGCATATCCTCTGTAGCATCCGTGTCAATCTGCATGAGTTCCATAATCATCATATTATTACAACATTGACATTTTTATCAAGCACGTTTCCATCAGGGAAAAAAGTTATCCATAATTCCAACAATCTCCATCTTTGGTCTTGATGGCAACCATTTTTGGTGTTTGGACACCATTTGAAAACACCAAAACTTCTCTCTGAACACCAACTCTTATATCCCCCTTTGACATCAAGGGAAAAGGATTGAATTAAGCTAAATGAAGTACTTCCCTTGTAGTGTTGATCATTGAAGTCTAATCTACTGAGTATGAATCATGAAATTTGCATACTGACCATGCGCCCCTTGAGCATACACTGAACCAACTAAATATATTCAAAATATTACAAGACTTTATGACTCAACAAAATATGACTTTTCCTATCACCAATGACTCATTATTACATTAGAGACCTAACATATTGGATTTACATAGGACCCAAATTTTACATCAATGTCCCAACATAATGGGATTACATGCATGACATGACTTGATCCTAATAACCCATTCATGACTAAATTTTGCAATGATTGAAAACATGGATCTTTTCGTGACCTTTACATCAAGAGACATATATGGTACTTAGAATCAAAAGTTGGGACCTAAACAGTGAGGTAGCAAGACCATTATAGTCATTAATCATGCACCGTATAGGATTCTAAAACATAATCATTTGATAACAACAATATAGATAAAAACATGTAAGAAAATATAGTGTAGGCATCATTCTTTCCTAATCAAGTATATTAAGAAGTATCAACAATCAATAATGTAACTGTAGCATAAACAACCCAATCATTTTGACATAATGACAAAAACATAAGTATCCCTAGTAGTAACAACCATTTAGTAATAACGATATGTACTCATCATAAACCCATCACACAACAATGAGTACTCAATAAATCATAATGCCAACAATGAACTATTAGAAGAAGGAAGATGCTCCCCCTGAGCCTATTCCAACTTTTCACCATCAAATTTGGTCACATCCATCTCATTAATCAACACATGCACCAAAAAAATATTTCATTAGTAGTAAGATATAACCTTATCATGAATCAACTTTATTCTAAGCGTTATATGGGTAGTATTAATAGTTTGAAACAACTCAATATCTGAACCAAAAAGCCAATAATAATTGATGGAAGCATATGAGAAGCTCCCCCTGAATTTGTGACACTCCTTTTTCATTAATTAGAGGGATATGTGATTGTTTAGATCACAAACCATGTAAACACGTGACTATCTTTCATAAGCTCCACATAGCTAAAGTAAAATTTTGGTTGTTATAGCTACAACTCCCCTTGAAAATGCCATTCCTGTTAGAACAATTAGCATAGTGAAGAGGTAGAAATCATGCCTAATTTCTGTCTAATATGTACAAAGCAATCACATGGAAGAGGCTTGGTAAATAAATATACGACTTGTTCCTTTGAAGGAACATATTCCAACTTGACCTTGCATTCAATCACATTCTCTCTAAGAAAATGGTATTTGATTGGAATGTGTTCATTTTGGAGTGCATGATAGGATTTTTAGATACTTACGGAACTAGTGTTGTCAAAGAGAATAGGTATAGGTTGAGGGAAACTGACTTGAATGTATTGTGATGTTTGAATCATCCATACAAGTTGAGTAGAACAAGAGCCAACAACAATATATTCTGCTTTATCAGTTCAAAAATCAATAGAAGTTTGTTTCTTACTGAACCAAGAAACTAAGTGAGGACACAAATAGAATTCTCCTCCACTAGTACTTTTGCGGTCACCAATATTACCTTCCCAATCTACATCTGTGTAACCATGAAGTGTAAATTCTACATTTTTGGGATACCATAGACCAAAATCTTAAGTTCCTTGTAGATACTTGAACATTCTCTTGACTACTTGGAGATGAGTTTCCTTAGGATTTTCTTGAAATCGTCCAACTATGCCAACTACATGCATAATGTATAGTCTTGTGCCTATAATATAGATCAAGTCATCGATCATAGATATGTATTCCAATTAATTAATTGTAGGAGAATCATCATTCTATCTTAGATTTTACCCTCTTACCATTAGTGTTAATACATGTTTGCAATATTCCATTCCATATTTCTTCATAACCTGCTTGAGATACTTGGTTTGAGAGATAAATATACCATTTTTAGTTTGATGACTTTAAGACCAAGAAATAATGTTAGCTCACCAATTAAATACATTTCAAATTCCTGTTGTATAGTTGAAGCAAATACTTGACTCTTAGATTCAATGTTGCTTCCAAATATGATGTCATCTACATAAACCACTACAATCAAAAGTTTGTCTTTGTCAACTTTGGTATACAAATTGCTTATCTTCTAATCCTTTATTAAACCCTTGTTTCTAAAGATATCTATTAATTCGATAATACCATACACGAGGATCTTGTTTTAGGTCATACAATGCCTTCTTAAGTTTGCAAAAAATAATTTTATCATTTCTAAGTATGAATCCTTTAGGTTGTTTAATATAAAATTCTTCTTCTAATCCTAATTGAAAAATGTTGGTTTTTGAGCCTGATTATCTTTTGTATTCAAAGGTACCTCCACTTCGGAACCCAGTTCGTAATGGGGCGGTGACACTGCCCATAAAATATTCGCTACAGGGGGGGTCCAAGGGAGGGCAGCTATGACCTTTGGGAGTCCCCCCCGGCGGGGGGATCGGGGGCAGCACCCTTGAAGCTAAGAATAGATGTAAAATTTCCTTGTAAAATGTTGTAATTTTATAGTCAATCTAGGCCATTCATTAGGTAGAGATCTGATGGTAGAAGTTATGTTTAATTTAGGGTTTTTTTCCCTAGAAGGCAACCCCTTACTATATATGAGGGAATTGTATTGTGTCTATGTATATTTGTATTTTGAGTGAGGAAGAGAGAGAAGATTGAGAGTGAAGAGGGAATTATAGTGGATCTACAATAGGTTGTATCTCTTCTGTTTGCTAGATAATATAAAAAGGAGTACTGGCTATTTATCCATGGACGTAGCCCAAACTGGGTGAACCACATATATCTATGTCTCTCTTGTTTTATGTGTTTTTTGTGTTTATATTTCTACAATATTTTATGTGTTCCATTGCTCTGTAATATACAATTTTCTAACCAAAAATTCATATTTAACATCCATTTGATATACCTTAAAGTTATAAAAGATGGAAAATGCAAGGAACATTCTCATGGCTTCAAATCTAGCTAAAGGAGAAAATTTTTCTTCAAAGTCTATCCCTTCCTGTTGGGCATAACATTTGCCTAAAAGTATTTCTTTATTTTGAATTACTTCTCCATTTTCATTTAATTTATTCTTAAATACCCACTTTGTCCCAATTACATTTTTATTATGAGGCCTTGGTACCAGTTCACATGTCTGGTTCTTTTCAATTTGATCAATTACTTCATGCATTACCTTAACCCAACCTTCATCTTTGTTTGCTTGATTCACATTTTGAGGTTAAATTGTGGATAATAAGGCTAAGTGACTAGATGATCCAACATAAGTTCTTCTAGTTTGTATTCTTGCTTCCTTATCACCCAGAATTTGACATTCAGGGTGATTTTTTTTAACATACCATGATGGATTCTTTTCTATCATACGTGTACTTTCATTTCCTTCTTCTGAAGCTTCACTTTCTTCTTCTCCTACAACTTCTTAGGTTTTAGTAGGTAGAGGTTCATCATCCACTTGTGCTTCCTTTTTGGTACATGTGGATGCTTCATCAATCACAAAATCTATACTTTCAACTACGTTTTTTAGTCTTCTGTTATAACATTATATCCTTTGCTTCTAGAAGAGTATCCAAGGAGGATTCCTTCATCAACTCTACATTCAAATTTTCCAAGGTTATCGTCATTTTTATTTATGAAATATTTACTTCCAATGATTCAAAAGTGTTTAACATTTGCAGGCTTACCCTACCATAGTTCATATGGAATTTTATCACTATTTACTCAAACATGGGCCTTGTTAAATATATCCATGGTTTTATGTACTGCTTATCCCTAGAAGGTGTGAGGTTTTCCTGACTCATCAAGCATGGCACATGCCATATGTTGAATCATTCTATCCATTCTTTCTACCACTCCATTCTATTGAAGATTCTTAGCTATGTAAAACTATCTTTTGATTCCATGTTGTTCACAAAAATTGAAAAAATCATTTGATAGAAACTTTCCTCCTATATAATATCTAAGACATTTTACTTTTAGAACCAATCCATTTTCTACCAAAGCTGTGAATATTTTAAACTTTTCAAATGCTTCATATTTAGACTTTACTAAACCAGCCCAACAAATTCTTATAAATTCATCAATCAATAGCATGAAGTATTACTCACCATGAGGAGACTTCTTTCTAATATGACCACATAAATCAGTATGAACAAGTTCAAGAGGTTCACTTGAAGTGTATTCTTTAGCTTTAAACTGAACACTGGATTTATTTCTAAATTGACGTGATTTGAAAATGTTATTTTTAGGTAGAAAAATATTGGGAAAGTCATGAACTGCTCCCATATTGCTTGATTTATATAATTGAGAAAATCTAAGTATCCTAATGTTTTCTGCCAAAGACAACTTTCTTCATATTTTCTCAAAAACTAGTGTTCTTTGTCACCTTCTAGGATATAGACATTGCCTAGAAGTTTGGTTCCTTTAGTTATGATTTTACCTGTATGCAAATTTGTTACTACGTAATTCTTTGATCTGAAATTAAATTCATGCCCCTGATCACACATTTCTCTAACACTTAACAAGTTATGTCTTAGCCCATCAAAAAATAATACATTCTTAGCTTTAACCTTTTCTTTTAAAAACACATATCCTTTTCCTTTAATAATATTAGGCCAGTTATTACCAAAAGTCACATTCTTTTCTTTCTTAATTTCATTAAAATAAATGAACTTATCTCTTTCACCTATCATATTGTTCGAACACCCACTTTGAATGTACCATATATTCTCTTGATCTCTTTCATACAATGTTAGACCACAATTTTCAGAAGAAGTAATTTTCTTTTTCCATATCTTGGGTGATATTGTCTTATGTTCATGTTGATAGGATGACTTCATCCTACTTCTTCATTCAATTTATTCATGACCATATTTATTGAAAATAGAACATTCAATTTCATTCTTAAGAGATGAGAAAGCATTATAAGAAGATTTCTTTGTCCTGGTTACATTCTATGGTTTTCTTGCTTCACTAGTCATAATCGTTATATAAGAAACACAATGAACTACTTTGTGAACAAATTTGTGACAATTGAATCATTTACCATTCAAGTAATAATGCTTGGTAGTATAATACCTTCTTGAGTAGCTTACCCTTTATTCATGAAAATGTTGTTTTGCATGAGAAAGGTTTGATCCTTCATTTTTTTGTCATAGGGGAATTTTGAGGTCTAAACTAAGCCTCCTGAGAAAAATGTACAAGTATACTTTATAAGAACCAATATGATTCAAGATGATGATGTCAACCATGGGGGATGATTCACCATTTTTGGAATAAAAAAGTAAACAGATAAAAATAAAATAAAATAATAAAACTACTTTTTCAATTCGTATTTTCAACTTATCTCCGTAAGTTTTTACTCAAAATTTGAGCAGCTATACTTGAATGAAAAAATTAATTTCTCATCCAAGGAGTACCCATGTTGCATACTTTTGATGGACCCTGCTATACAAAAATGAGAAATACAAGACAACATGTGATTGCAATCACATTTTTCATGTAGTAGGATCAATCAAAAATATCAAATATGGGTACTTCTAGGATGCTGAATCAAATTTGTCATCCAATGAGTTTTTTCACTCAAAATTTGAGTAACCCATAGGGAGATAAGTTGAAAAGACAAGTTGAAAAAATAGTTTTTGCTTTTTTCCCTCTAAAATTTGATGATGTAATCTAATATTATTTTATTATTTCCACTATTATTTTATAATTTCCTTAGGATGCCCATTTTAGAACTAAAAATTCTACTAATGTGAGTCCCATAATTATGATGATGGTTTCCTTTTACTGCATTGACGTAGCTTTTTGTACCTGTTTCAGAAGATTTTTGTTAGAAAATTATATATTACAGAGCAATGGAACACATAAAATATATTGAAAAAATATAAACACATAAATCAAGAGAGACACAGATATACATGGTTCACCCAATTTGGGCTACATCCATGGAGAAATAACCAGTCTTTCCTTTTATATTATCTAGCAAACTGAAGAGATACAACCTACAACAGATCCACTATAATTCGCTCTTTGCTCTCACACAATCTCCTCTCTGCATAGACGCAATTCAATTCCCTCATATATAGTGAGGGGTTGCCTTTTAGGACAAAATAACCTAAATTAAACATAACTTCTACCATTATATCTCCACCTAATGAATGGCCCAGATTGACTATGAAATTACAACATTTTACAAGGAAATTTTACATCGATTTTTAGCTTTGGGGGCGCTGCCCCCGATCCCCTGCCGAGGGCGGGGAGGGCTCCTAAAGGTCACTTTCGTACCCCCCTGGACCTCCCTTGCAGCTCAAATATTACAGGCAGGAACTGGGGTCCAATGCAATGATACCTTTGAATAAAGAGGATAATCAGTCTCCACACCCAACAATTTTGATGTTTCTTCTTTTTTATTTGGATTGTATCAAAGGCCTATCCTGATTAGTGGAGAATGTTGCATTTTAATTATTTCTCCTAAAGTTTCAGGTTCTTTAGAAAATCCAAGATTTAGAGTCTTTGTTTTCTCAAGTTCCTTTCTTAGACCCACAATTTCAAGTTCTAAGTTTTCACAATGTCTTTCATTCTCTTAGACTTGTTTCTTCAAAGATTCTTCAACTAGTTTGGCTTCTTCTAGATAGATATTTAGCTAAGTTACTTCTTCAACAAGGGTGTTTTCCTTTTACATACTGATTTCCTTTTCTTAATTCTTGTTTATGACCCTGACTCTATCAATTTCTTATAGAGAATCCATAAAGACATCAACATATTCATCTACACATTTTTCTTCAAATTCCATAAGTAATTACAAGATTATTCACTATCTTCATGAGTATAAAAACTTTTCTTGTTATCAAAATTTATTTTAAAATTATTCTTTGGAACATTCTTCCCTTTCTCATGATTTTATTTATAAGGACATTTAGTAACATAGTGACATACTCTTCCATAGGAAAAACATTTAAAATGAATCTTACATTTGAAACTTCTCATTCTTGCTTGAAGCTTCTTCACAAAATTTGTCTCTTCTTCATGTGAAACATAACATGTTTCATTAGGCTCCTATTTTTTCTTCCCTTTGTTTGTGGCTTTGAATGTTGGTTCTCTAATATCTGATGTACCCTATTTTCTCATCTCATAAGCTATAAAGATCCCATGGAGTTGTTCAATAGTGATATTCTTCAAATCCTACATTTCTTTAATGGAAGAGACTTTGGAATCAAATTTTGAGGTTAGAGATCTTAAAATATTTTCAACAATAGTAGAATCCTTTATTTTCACAGCAAGGATTTTCATTGAGTTATCAATCTCGTCCACTCTAAGGAAAAAACTTGCAATACTTTCATCGTCATGCATTCTAAGAGTCTCATATTGAACTATAAATGTTTCAAGTCTAACACTTTTTACCTTAGTGCCACCTTCATAACTTTGGACAAGTTTATCCCATATTTCCTTTGTGGTATTTAGCTACATGACTTTCACAAACTCAGATTCAACCAAACTTCCCAAGATAGCATTGACGACCTTTGCATTGATCTCATATTGTTTCTTCCTTACATCATTTGTGGGAATGGAGGTTGGGTATTGATATACACCTTCAACAATTTCCCAGAGATCATCTCCTAGTACCTAGAAATATGTTCTCATTATGACTTTCAAAAATAGAAAATTAGTTCCATTAATCAAAGGTGTCTTAATAGAAAATTCTCCCTCTTGATTGCTCTTATTTAAGGATATCCCTTTAAGGGATCAAACTTCTTGAAAGAGACTTGATCTGATATCAATTTTTAGAAAAAAAAACTGGGGGCCGAGGGGAGGGTGGGTGGGTGAATTAATATTTTTAACATTTCATTTCATATTTATAATTTTGTGTGTTATTTTTATCCATGCAACCAATGCATGTAAGTGACTTTTTTGAATTGAAATAATGTATATCAGATTAACTTAATTTGAGATATCTTTCATTAGAGAATTACCTTAACCAATGCATTATTAATTCATTCACCATTCATAACGCTGTAAAGAACAAATAAATCACAACACATAAGAAACACACATAGAACACTAGGATTTTAGGTGGAAACCAAATGTTGGACAAAACCACCACTATTGCTATCTCTATCTTATTTTCTTATTATATAAAGAAAATATTCATCACAGCTTGTATTGGTACAAACTCTTACCAGCACATAGGCACCCACCTACAAGAGGCTACAACCTCCACTCGTTTTACCACGCCCACTCGAAGGGAGCTACAACCCCCTAATCTTATTTACTAGATCCTACTGGAAGGGAGCTCCTACCCCCACTCTAAAGGCTACAAGCCTAAGAACCTTTTGGAACTCTTTTAATAATGCTTCACACTAGATCCACCTATCAACCAATAATAAAAACATGCAAGCCACCTTTTATCAAATTCTCATACTAGACCCACTTCAATAATAAGCACAAACCAATTTTCAAACTGAAATATTGAAACACAAATTTGAACCACTGAATCTTTGTAAATCAAATGAATCTCTTAAGAATCAAACCACTGAGTAGAGAACCCAACCATAACAAATGAACTTTAGAATATATACATGATTGTTCTTAATAACACTTGCATATATATGCACTTCCTTTGCATAAAACTGTGTACATATATTTGATTACTTAACATTGAATCACTTAGCTCATTATAACACTGAACCACTCAATGAATCAAGTACTGAACCAATCACATATTATTGAATCAATCACAGATCAACACATTGAGTTATCATTACCAATAAATTTTCCAATCCATAATCAACCCAAGGAAGACTATCAGACAAAGATCATAGATACATCATTGACAGGCAATAGTAAATAGAATAGACATCATCAACAGTTATCATTAAGCAACCCTAAAAACCCCATATGGGACAATTATTCAGGAGAACATCGTATATACGTGGTTATACTATGGGACACCTGTGTGCAAATACCAAAATAAAGGAAAACACATCACAAAATATATACGTGACTACCCAAAACAAACTTTGTATATGTACACGACTATTCAGAAACAAACTTGCGTACAAACCTAAAAAATTTCATTGCAAACATAATTTCCATTCTACAAACCTTATTCTCACGTATTCAAATTACAACATCATTATGTCCACATATATACAACTATTATCTACATGTATAAACAAATCAGGTGTATTCATTAATCTTTATTATACTTTCATGTCTATCAAATTTGAGCCTTCTCTTTGCTCCTTAGTGCACACCTGTTTTAGATTAAATCACATATGAATAATTCATTCACTTGCACTAATAACATATTGATCTCCATCTCCTTATATAGATTTTTCCTTACCTAATACCTTAGGCAAATCCTTTGATAATGTTGTTAGTATTTGTTGGCAAGATCAAATGAACATTATCGCTCCAATTACTATGCGCCAATACCATGGTAATGACCCATGGTATCTAGATTTCCATGGCTTGGATTATGTACATGACTTTTACTTCCAAGACCTACATATGTACGCAACCCTTATTCTTAGGAACCATGTATACTTTCTCAAACTTCACTTTTTTCATCCTTCGGTAACTGAATTTCCATTTCTCTATCCATATCCTCTGTAGCACCTAAACCAATCTACATGAGTTCCATAATCATCATATTATCACAATGTTGACATGTTTATCAAGCAGGTTGTCATCAAGGAAAAAATGTTAGCCATATTACCAATAGAATAATCATGATCATTGTTATATAGTCAACAAAGTACTATTAGTAGAAACTAATAGTCAGTGATTATAGGTAGAAAATAATTAACAGTCAATAGAATCACTATAGATTCCCTAGTGCTCTTTGTGTATAAATTCCACTGTATAGAAATGAAATCTTCTATTTTTTCTTCTGTGTGTTCATCTCTCGTATGGTATCAGAGTAGAGGGTGAATATTCAAAGGGATCCAAATTTTAGAGCCATATGGCTAACACCAAGAATTTTTCATTGATAATGTTATTGTCTCGCAAGTGTTGTTGTCTAGGAGAAAATGTTGCAACAATGAATCAAAGGTATCACTCTTAATCATTTCCACTAAGTTGTAATAAGTGTCACATTTATTTCCAGTGTCAATTGGAGGAGCCTCTGTGAATATCCAACACTCAAGTTCGAAAAGTTTAATAAGACAAAATTCAAATTTTGATCTGCTTTCTAAGTTATGAGGGTGAATCAAAAGCCTACAAGAACCACCATTATTGTTTGTTGTATGCCACTGCCATTGTAGCCATGAGCTTCCACTTCCACTGTGCACCAACATTCAAGGTCTGTTCACTGAAGTGGTTGATCAAGTAAGGTTATAAAGTCACCAAAAAGGTGAAAAATCCAAAGATTTGAAAATTTGAAAATTTGTGAGGGTTTTTTGGTGTTTCCTAAATGTTTAAGGCTATTTGGTGTTAAACATTCCTATGGAATATTACTTATTATTTAATATCCTATGTTTTTAAGTGGAGATTTGAATAGTTTATGACTTAGAGGAGATGTAAGGAGTTAAAACAAGGTAAAGTGCATTGAATGTAATGAATTGAGGAATTTTTAGACCTGTGGGATTTCTTATATACTTCCAAGGAATTTATTTGGATCTATTTATTTGAGATGTTTGGTATTTTGATCTAGGTGTATTGATATTTGATTTGAAATCTTGTACCTTTTATTGGAGTCATTTAAAAAAGTCAAATATTTTGGTTCATTCTAATTGAATGAATCTACTAAACTTGACGGGGGAAATCATGTGGATTAGAAATTTAAATTATTGACAATTCTGTAGGGTAGTAATTTATGGTCAATTTTATGTGGGGATGAGCCCAAACCCAGTGTTGCAGCCTCTGTTCCAAAATGGGAGAAATGAGAGATGAAAGAGAAGGTGTTGTTATGTATGTCCATAAAGGACTACAATTCCTCACTTCAGAGATTGGAAGATATAAAAAGAAACATGGTATGTGCTCAAAGGTTGGTATGAAACAACAAGTACAAACCGGATCTTAATTTTGAAGACTAAGATTTTATCTATAAAAATGGAATCTAATGAAAATACAAACAATTTCATGTCCCATGTTGAAATATGTGCTAAGTTAGGATTGTTTGGGGAAAAGGTGTCCAATACTGAGTTGGTCACCATCACTTTAAATGGCTTAGTGCAATATTATCAAAATTTTGTTTCAAGTATTTTAGCTAGAGAGAAGCCCCCTACATTTGATGAATTGACGGGAATTTTTCTACAAGAGTAAGAGATGGTGAAGAGCTTTAATTTGGGCTCTAGTAGTTCATATTTGGAGTTGGTAGCCAAGTGTAAGAAACCATATAGGGGAAAGCTGTGGAACAAGAAAAAAGAAGGCAAGTTTCAAGAAAAATAGAAAGGTATGGGACAATCTTAATTTCCAACTCATGATAAGAGAAATGATGATTGTTATTATTGTGGTAAATGAAGGGGTGAAACTACGCTCACACAAAAAATTTGGAATTTTAAATTAATTAAACCTCTGTTTAATTAAACTATTAACCTCGGTCACTTAGTCAGAACTCAAAACAATTTAAAATCTCGTTCAAACCCTTCAATTTAGAAATTCTGCTAATATAGCAGAATTCGTTATTTACTTGGATATGGAAAAAACCCAAATTTCCACGGAACCGAAAGGAAATAAAATGTTGTTTCATAACTTCTCGGTCTGGAATTAAATTAAACCACGTACAACTTCACCACAGGGTCACCCTCAGATCGCGTACCTTCACAACAAATGGTTACGCTTAATCCAGAATTTGACTAGATTAAACCACAGTTGATAACTCATCGGGTCCGAAATTTATGTTAATCTCTGTTTATTTTTCGATGTGACTACCGTCGGATTTGACTCCTTTAAACGAATGGTCTAGATTAACTAAGCTATTAACTCAATTTTATAAACAATCGCGTCCGATTATGGAAATATCGTCTATGATTATTAGCACGCAATGACCGTAGATCTGTCGATTTGTGGACGGCTCAGATCTACTATGGTGCTTATCCAAGAATTTATCAACTAACTCGATCTTATAACGTTTTTGGTCCATTTCATGTGTTAAGTTGTGTGTGCATTCACCAGCGAACACTGTCGATCTTCTCGTAATAAATCATCGTTGATCCATCCTGTGATCAATGATGATTCACTTCTTCATTCAATATTTGTCTGCGTTGAATCAGTGATCAACAAAAACTAGTATTTAATAAAGGATTCAGCCTACGATTAAAGGATCCAATCACATAATAAAATAACACAAAAACAAGCTTTGTACACAACACCCCTTTCATTCATAATAATATTTACATATATGTACAGAACATCTCATGCTCTGATCTGTTCTCTCTTCTACTTAGCTTTCTCTACCACTCTATCTCAAAAACTATATCTCACTCTCCTCACGGGCTTACATTTATAGAAATAAGTACATAGTTATGGATTATCCTAAATCCATAATCTTCTCCATAAATCACTCAACTAATTCCTATTTAAGGATCTCGTAATCCCTAAGATTTCTACAAGATCTACACACATTAATTATGCCTAATATTCTCACATAGTTGAGAATATTTCACAACTAAAAGCCTCACACATAGATTTCCACTCAATTTATACAATATTCTTAAAAATAACTAAAAAAATCACCCCCCTAATTAACCAAATGAAAATAAATACTCTGAGCAGGATGCTCCTGCATCAGTAAACCTAGTCATCACTCTAAAGATTACTATAAAAGAAAATATAATGAATCCAAACAAAGAAAAAAATGAATAATGGAATTTTTTTAACAAAGACACCTCAATCATTTATGGATTTAAAAATCTTAGATTGTTTATTTATGATGTTGCATTTTCTTCAGAAACTGATCATGTGAATTCTTGGTTCATTGATTCTAGTGCATCCTCCATTATAAGAAGGATTGGTTTGATGAAAATTATGAAAAAATTCATGGAACATGTTTTTATCCAAGAGATAACATATCACTTAAATTTCAAGGTTACGAAGTAATAGGTGTGAATTTTTCTAATGGACAAGAGAGAAAGATCCATAATGTAATGTATGTTCCTAGTATAAAAAATAATTTAATTTGTGTTTCTACTATTGTTGACCAAGATTTGAACATGGAATTTTTTAAATCATAGTGTGTTGTTAAATAAATTGAAGATTGCTACAAGGTTATTTCCATAGGTACCAGAGTTGGAGGGTTGTATAAGCTAGATGTGACTATGATAGTACATCAAGTGTTGGCATCTACAACAAAGCCAACAAAAGATTTATGGCATCAAAGGTATGGACATTTAAATCACATGATTTAATTTTAGTTCAAAAGAAAACAATGGTCGAAGGCCTTCTTGTTATGAAGAATGATCATGTTGAATGTGAAGCATGTGTACTTGGCAAGAATTATACAGAAGAATTTCTTGTACATAGAGAGAAAAGATAGAATGAAATACTTGAATTGATTCATATATGATGTATGTGGACCTATGCAAACCAGATATCTTTGTGGAGCATGATATTTTTTTTATGCTAGATCTAGTTATACATGATAAGGGCTTCACTCGATGAAACTCTAACATAGCACGTGTGTTCATGGCATACTAAACAATACCCTTAATTTGACTACATATTGGAAAATAATTTTAAAAATCACAGTATTTAACCCCCTACCAATATGAACCCAATAGATCTTACCAATTTCAAAAGCCCTTATTTTCATTAGATATTGTAGGTTTCCATGTTTTCATCAACATTTTTTATACCCCTTTATATTTTCTATTAACTTTGAGCTCCATTTTTTATACTGCCAATATTAAAACCCTTTACCCCCTATTATATGCTCAATATATTGTGTCATTTTTTACTCATTATATATCCCCCAATATGAACCCGCATGGTATGGTATTGCTGTTATGAAACCAGATCACAAAAAGATAGATCAAAAACTTAAAAAGTCTCCACTTCAAGGGGGAAACCTCCTTTACATCACATAAATGAACAATTATTTGATGGTACAACCCACTTTGGATGCCCAAGAGCTATGTGGCCTTTTCGATTTCACGTTTGACTTGAAGCTCGGATGACTAAACAATTTTAGTGAAGCTCGGCTGACTAAACAATTTTACTGAAGGCTATTTCATTTTTCCTTATCGTGTTTTTAAACGAAAACTTTTTCATGAATGAATTGTCAGAAAGATACAAGAGCTTAAACACAAATTTACACACAAAATACATAATTTGTTATTATTATATTTATTTTATAATAAATTTAGTGAAGGGTATTTAAACATTTTTTATTAGAAAATCACTTAAAATATCTTAACATACAACCACACACTAAAAGCTGTTTATGACTTAACTCAATTTGAATCAACACTAATCACTTTAAACATTCAACACTCAATTAATTGACTTTCTAATTTTTCCTAACTCCTCATGTTGAAATAATTAACTTATTTAACCCGAATAAACTTTCCAATTACTTTCCACCATTTTTCAACAGGGAGTCTACTTCAATATGTGTTGTAGTTGTAAAGAAATTTAAAGATTTAAATAATTTTAGGTTTTATTTCTCAAAATGGCCAACCCTTTTCTTAACTTCCTTTCCAAGACTTTGCTGTGATGATTTATCTTATGCCATGTCAAAACCCTAGGTGTGGGTATGAATAATACCCATCCCTTAATATTTGCATGGACAACATAAGATTAAATTAATTTTATGGAAGCCCTTTCACCTATTTGAGTTAGATGATAGAAAGTTTCAAAGAGTGTTTTTTAAATCGTTGTTTTTGGTGCTAACTGACGGGGCTTAATAGGAATGGTAGCGCACATGTATAGATGCCAAGCACTTTTGTGTAAATATAAAGTTTTATCATTTAAAGTTATTGGTAGGTAGTGTTTCTAATTTTTTGTTTTCGGTGCTAACTTACGGGGCTGAATATGATGCTAGTGCACATGTATGGATGCCAAACACTTTGTGTAAATATAAAGTTTATTATTTAAGGTTATTAGTAGGTTTTAGTGTAAATATAAAAATTAAGGTTATTGGTAGGTATCATTGTAGATTTAAAAAATTTACAATTAAGGTTGAGTTTGGTAATTTATTATTAGTTTTTTTTTTATTTTTTTGAATAATTGTTTTTTAGATTTCTTTTAAGAAATCTTAAAATATATAGTCAATTTGTAGCCATATTAATTTCTCATTGAGAAGCCAAAATCATATTTCTTTGGCAATAGAATAAAATTGAGTTACTAAAGATGAAGATTATTAATAAGCCTTTATTAAATTTTTCTTTGAATGAAGTATTGTAAGGTTTCGATAATTATTAGATAAATTTTTAGAGCAAGGGGGAGTCTTTGAAATTACTTATGAAATTGATGAGAATTATGACATCAATAAGAACTCTAGTTTTAAAAATCCATAATTTTGGGTCAAAAAAAGAAAAATTAATCCTAGTTTTGAAAAGTGGTACCACTAGTAACAAATTTTATTTCAAAGGTTAAAAATACTACCAAAGGTGAAAATACCACCTTTTGAAAATCATTTCCTTCACAAACTTGTAATGTTGTCAACAATAACGATAAGATCAAACCTTAAATTGAAAATGGCTCTAACAATAACACCTTTAATTTATTTATTTTCTTTTGGTAAAAATTACAATTTATGTGGAACCATGATCTTGACAATCTATATCTTTGCAACCAAAAATTTAAAATCAACCATATAATCTTAGTGACAATCTTACTTTTTTATGGTCAAAATTACAAGTTCTTCAATATCCATGATCTTGACAATTGGTACCTTCACAAGCAAATCATAAAATCAACCCTTAAATTGAAAACATATTCCTTCAATAACACTCTATCATATGTGTATTTTTTGAAACATAACATTACAACATTTTTAAAATCATAAAAAACCCCAAAAATATTACAAACAAAATCATAAAAGAGAAAGAAAACTGAAAATATAGGAAAAAATAACTAAAATATTAAT
>APFE030569277.1:42583-61562 GCA_000404065.3 Pinus taeda
AAAAAAATGAAATATATATATGTAATTAAAAAATAAATAAAATAAATTTAGAACTAAAAAATTAGTAAATGAATAGGGCTTTTTTTAAATGAACCCCATTCCACTCCCATATGTTCTCTTTTATACTATGCCCTTTATCCTTGTTTCCACTTTACTCGACCCTATCTCCTCTTTCCTTAGTGCTCGCCACCTCCCCCCTCCACCACTACCTCATCCAAAGGGCACACCCTATGGACAATGAGAGTGGGATCCTAACATGCCCTAAGGGAGAATAATGGGTAGTGAGTGGCCATTCAAATAAAAATTTGATGCAAGTGTGTAGGAAATGGTAGAGAAGTCTCCCTTCACATTGATTCCTTAAATGAAGGGGTAAGCATTGAGGGGTGATCGGGTAGGATGGTAATGGAGGTGGGGAGCAAGTTTGAGGGTAATAATGGCCACAATTTGTGTGAGAACAAAGGATGTGATCTGCCCTTCAAATGGGTGGTGGTCAAAGGTGTATATGAGGGGGAAAAGAAGTCTCCTCTTGTGCCTATTCCTTAAAAGAGTGTAAAACACCTTTAAGGGGTGGGAGTCAAGGAGGATGGTGTGAGTAGTGGGTGATGGGGAAGGTGAGTGGGAGGACGATGGGAAGAAATGGTATGGAAGAGAGTGGTGACTTGGGGAAAAATTCACTAACCAATCCTTTAATGACTTAATGCAAGTGGAGGGAGAAGGTGGGGTGGTGCTTCTATGCATGGGGAGTTGGATGTGGATGTAAGCCATGTTCAAGTCGGAGATTGAAAGGGTAGGTTGTGTAAGTGATTTTTCCATTACTTATTTTAGGTGTACGTGTAAGAGTTTTAGGGGCAGGTGTAAGAGGAGGATAGGTAAAAATGGTGGTGGAGTGCAAGGGGATGAGGTTAGTAGTATGTGGAGGAAGCTAAGGTGTGAAGTGGGAGGATGGTTTTAAGAATTTCCCTCACACTTGTTACATTTTTTCTCTTTTTCTCTTTTTGGTTTTATTTATTTATTTTTTATTCAAATTAATTAAATGAAAACATCATTTCGTTATTTTAATATATTTTTAATATTTGGTGATTCTTTGGTTTCCTTTTCTTTTTATTTTATTTTTTAAATTGCATTGTAATAACTTTTCATGGGAGGTTACTTAACATAATTATTTAAAGTTACTTTTAAAAAGGTGAGTTCTTTTTGGAGAAAATTTAGGAGGAGAATATCAAATATTTCTTTTAGAAATATGTGTATTTTTATTTGAAATATTTAATATTTATTTTTATCTTTTTAGTTTTTTCTTTTCCTCTTTTGTCTTTATTTTTATCTATTTTTTGAGTTTTTGAACTTCACGGGGATTCATTCAATGAACCTATGACATATCATGTGCATTTCTGGCATACTAAAATAATACCCTTATTTTGACTACATATTGGAAAGTACCTTTAAAATTCACATTATTTAACCCCTGCCAATACAAACCCAATACACATTCTCAATTTTAAAAACCCCTATTGTCACTAAATATTGTAGGTAACGATTTTTATCATTAACATTTTTTATATCCCTTTATATTTTTTCATTAAATTTGAGCTCTATTATTTATACGTGCCAATATAAAAACCCTTTACACCTTATTATATTCTTAATATATTATGTCATTTTTCTCAATATATATCCCCCAATATGAATGCCCGAGTGAAGCCCCCATGTTGAACTTTTAGAAAAGTGAGGGTGCCACAGGAAATTTCACTTTTGAATTCATATTTGATATTAAGATTTTGGTTGCAATGCCACATGTTATTAGTGTAAATTCATGAATAACATCCTAACATAATCTAATTGCAAAGAAGAAACAACAATTTGTAACACTTAGATAAAAAATTTAGATATAATCTGAGAATTCAATCATGAGACGAAATAGACCAAAGAAAATGATCAAAATTTGAAATAACAAATTACAAATATAGAAAATGCTCAATGAGAGAGGTAAACAATACTAAGGTAGGTTGGGATTATATTGCATGCACATATTTAAACCCCCAAAATAATATTTGTTAGTCTCAATTAATTACCCTTTAATCTCAACTAATTCACCATGCAACCATGAATTAGAATTAAAACACATACATGCATGACAAACATTAGTTAGTTAGTTATGCACAAGTGAAGTCATGCATGGAACATGCAACACATGCATACATGACAAATATTGGTTAATTAGGCATACACAAGTGGATAAGTCATGCAGGGATCATGTAAAGTCATAAATGGAACATGAAACACATACATGCATAGCCAGTACTTTTCCCAGAAGTACTAGAGCCAATACATGCATCCTATATTTTCTTACATAAAAGGCATTTTCATTGTTATAAAAAGACAAGAAAGATTACTCATCTTTTAATGCTGCAAATATATTTATAATAACAATCTATTTCTATATATAATAATAAAAATATTTACCTACATATAGTAATATATTTTCTCTACCAAGAAAAATATATAATCACAATCATTATAATAAAAATATTTTTATATAAGATAACAAGGTCCGATGTATGTCAATAAGATCAACATGTATGAAAAATTCCAGTGGCGGGATCTGAACTAGGGTTTTTCTCTAGGGTTTTGGCGTTGGTCACTAGGACAGGGTGCAGAGGGGGGAGCTTGGCTCCCTCCTATAGTCCAGTGGTTTCACAGAGAATCAATAGAGGTGGACCGCATCGCTTCAAGAAACTAATGGAGAAAGTAGCAGAGGATAACAATAAAGAAAAATCGAGAACCATTGGACCTCAAGGATAGGAAGAGAAGAATTAGGAAACTACCAAGGAGAAGATAACAGAGGGTAGCAGTAAGAAATATGCTCCTCCAAGCACATCCTGGGCCTGTAAACCCAAGTTGATTACCATTCCTCGAGTTGTTTTAAGTGACCCAACGTTGCAGGTGCATAGAGAACACATGGTGGAATATGTTGTTATCGGAAAATTTATGGCGATTTGGTTGACGAAGAAGGATTTACAACCATGAATCAAAAATCACTGGAAACCAAAAGGGAAAATTCACCTTCACCTTGGGTCGAAGGGCTTCTTCACGATGTTGTTCACAAGCTTAGAGGACAAGGACAGACTGTTGGAGGGAGGACCTTATTTTTATGCTTCTGCAGGCCTCTATATGAGACCATGGGTAATGAAATTCGTCCCAGAATGAGAGACTTTCACCTCGGTACTGGTATGGATAAGACTCTATTCCCTCCCTTTAGATTATTGGCTGCCAAAGTCTCTAAAGGCTATTGGCAACAAACTAGGGTATTTTATAAATATCTCAGATGCTACTCTAAGAGGTAAATACACTTCCTTCACCCGGACATGTGTGGAAATGGACTTATCGGGGGCACTTCTGAATACAATCATTTTAGAAGTGTATCATGAGGAATGGGTGTAGGCAGTGGGCTATGAACATGTCCCATTTAGGTGTCGTAAGTGCCATGAACACGGGCACTTATATAGGGACTGCCTAATGAACAAGATGGACAGCAATACAAAAGCCACTATAGACAAGGATCCCGAAGGTTTTAGTAAGTCTGGAGGTGAAGGGAAAGGGGGAAAATAGTACCAAAAGAAAATTACTGAAGAAGGACAACTAAACTACAATAGTTTCAAGATATTAGAAGAAGAAGTCAAAAACAATGGAATGAACCAAGAAGTGGAGAATATTCCCACTGAGAAGGAAAGGGATGCTGATATGGAAGGTATACCAGAAAATAACAAACAAATGGATGATTTGCTGAGCATGATGGAGCTCAGCAGAGACAACTAGATAACCCTAAGTGAGGCAAGAAGGGAAGACCATGAACTGTAGGAGATTCTAGAGAGGGAGAATTTAGATTTTGAAAAGTTTCTGGAGCAGGGAACCACCAAAGGGGTAGACTCTCTGCCAAAAGAGGAGTTTGATAGGGTTCAACAGCTCCTCCTATGGAGAGAACAATCAAAGTGTTCTAGAGTGAAAAGAAACCATGACATCCAGGAGAACAGGGGAGTGAAAATAATGGAGGATACATCGATGCTTTCTTCCAAGAACCCGGGTAGGAAAAGAGAAAGGAAAAAATAGAATGAGCTGCTGTCCGAATGTGGGATACTAATGATTAACTCAGGTAAGATGAGGGATCTTAGCATTCACTCCTTTACAAACCTATCTTAATGAAGCTGACAACCTGGAACATTAGGGGTGTAGGAAGTAAAAGGAAACAAAGAAACCTTAGTAGTAGAATAAAGGAAGAAAAATCAGATATGGTTTTTATTGAGGAAAAAAAATGTTCAACAGACAAGATCACAGAGATACACAAAAAATGGTTAATCAAGTATGAATATCTAGAGGTTAAAGAGGATAACTCGGCGGGTGGTATTCTCACTCTATGGGATCCTCAAAAACATGGAATCCTTGATGTTGAAGCTTCTAGGAATTATCTGTTGATGGTGATTCAACCTTTGGGGGATAACGAGATCTACATGATCACTAACATCTATGGTCCTCAAAAACAAGAACACAAACTAAAGCTTCTCACCTCCCTTGAGGAGATGAGGGAGAGATATCCTAATATACCTTGGATTCTGGCAGGGGATTTCAACATGATCAAATCTCTTATAGAGAAAAAATGCGGGACTAAAAAACTAGGCAGGGACTCCCTTGCTTTCCAGAACTTCATGAATAACATGGGGCTAGTGGACACAAAAACAGTAAATGGCATTTTTACTTGGAATAATAAGAGGGGAGAGGCTTCTCAAGTCACCTCTAAATTAGACAGATTCATAATCTCAGAGGACCTCCTTATCACAATCCTTGATATGTCAACTTTAATCCTCTCCTTTGGAGGCTCGGACCACTGGCCTGTCTAGCTTGAAGCCACTTTTTTGGGTACACTAAAGAACAAACCTTTTAGGTTTGAAAATATCTGCTCTCTCACCTTGATTTCACGAACAATATTGACAAATGGTGGACGGAATATAGGCCCGTTCAAGGCACTAAAATGTTCATGCTACAGCAGAGATTCAAACACATCAAATCTAGGCTTAAAGATTGGAACAAATAAGAGTTTGGAAATATTTTTAAAGACAAAAAAGAAGTTGAGAAAAAACTTTAGGATATTAATCAGATCATCATCACAAAGGGTGTTACTGAGGAATGGAAAATTCAGGCTGACTCTCTTCAAAACGAATGGGAATATCGGTGCATGCAAGAGGAGATTTTCTAGAGATAGAAATCGAGCGTGTAGTGGATTAGAGAAGGAGAAAGGAACACGAAGTTTTTTTATAGATCAACCTTTGATCACAGATCTCACAACATAATTTCTAAACTAAAAGACTCTCAAGGGAAAGAGATTGTCTCTCACAAAGATATAGAGTATGTCCTAGTTCAACACTTCCTTAACATAGTGAAGGAGCCTCTCATGGTTAAATATCGATTCATTAACAAATTCACAAAGTTCATTCCTAAGCTTGTAACCAGGGAAGACAACCATAGTATTAACAGGCCAGTTTCTGAAAAGGAGTTGAGTGAAGTTATCAATGAGATGCAAAATGGGAAAGCCCCTTGCCCGGATGGGTTCAATGTGGATTTCTTCAAAGATTGTTGGAAAACAGTCAAACAAGATATCCTTGAGGTTGTGGAAGACTCTAGGAGATCCAAAACTGTTTTGAAAGCTCTTAATGCCTCTTTCATAGTTTTTATTCCAAAGCAAGAAAAAGCTATGACACCGGATAGATTCAGACCCATCTTCTTATGTAATGTGGTGTACAAAATTATTTCCAAAGTGATCGCTAATAGACTCGAGCCTCTTCTTCCTGCTCTCATTTCAGAGGAGAAAATTGGTTTTGTGGAAGGAAGACAGATTCTCAACAATATTATATAAGCTCACAAGGTAGTACACTCTCTTAAGAGCAATAATCAAGCTAGTATGATCATGCTACTAGACCTAGTGAAAACTTATGATAAGCTAAGTTGGGCGTACATAAGGGAAGTGCTAAGAGTTTATGGCTTCGACCACAACTGGATAAGATGGGTTATGGCTCTTGTATCCATGGCTAGTTTCTCCATTATGCTTAATGTCTCTCCTTCTAGAACCTTTATACCCTCTAGGCTCCTCAGAAAAGGGAATCCACTCTCCCCCTTCCTCTTTGTTCTCATGATGGAAGGACTAGGTAGAACAATCAAAATGGCAAATGTTGAAGGAAGAATAAAGGGTCTGGAACTTAACCCAGTTGGGGCTGCCTCTAATCATCAACAACTTGTGGATGATACAATGTTGGAGGGCATTCCTGCAGTCAAGGAAGCCAGAGCTTTCAAACAAATCCTGAATGACTATGCATTCGCTACTGGTACAGAGGTAAGCCTTGATAAATCAAAGTTTTTTTTTCAATACTAACATTGCCATTCAGGGGAACCTCACCAGAATTCTTGCGTTTCAAAGGGCTCAGTTACCTTCCAAGTACCTTGGAATGCCTCTCACTGACAAACTTCTCAGTAAGAGAGTGTGGGAGCTGGTAACTAATAAACTTCAAGATAAAGTCAGGAAATGAACCTGTAGGTCTTTGAATTTGGTGGGGTATCTTGTGCTTACAAAGGCTGTCCTGTAGGCTATACCCATTTTCATGTTTTCAGCTCTTCATGCTCCCAAAGGAGTAATACAAAAAATCAGGAGTATTCAACGAGATTTTCTTTAGGGAAAATGGGAAAAGAAAAAGAAGTGGGCTTTGGTAGCTTGGGACAAGCTCTACAAGCCTAAGGACCATGGTTATTTGGGGCTTCATGACCCTGAAATACTCAGCAAAGTTTCGGGAGCCAAACTTTGGTGGAGGTGGCTCAAGGAAACGACAACCCCCTGAGCCAAGCTTTGGAAGTAGAAATATGCAAATAATTGGTAGGAGAGGGATCATATCAGAATGCCAGGGCTCATCAAGGGCTCCCCCATTTGGAACCTTGCCTGGGAGAATAGAGCCATTATCCAGCAGCATAGTTTCTTAGAGCTCAGAGCTGGGAACCTTGCACAGTTTTGGGAGGATAACTGGCAACAGGAACCAAATTTTTTTAGAGAAGAACTAATCACTTTCAAGAATAACATTGACAACAAAGTTTTACTCATGGTAAGTGACTTATGGGATGAGGTAAGGGACAATGGTAAATGGAGAATGTGGAAGAATCTTGGTTATAGTAAAGAGATTCCTTTGAAAGCCCAGGTGGATTCCCTTGCTCTTGACTTGGAGAAGAGGAATATTTTAGTGTCTACCTCGTCTAACCAACAGAGATGGGGTAGAAACACTGAAGGCACCTTAACCTCAAAGAAGCCAAACGCAAGGTTCTAGGTTTTGATTATCCAAACCCTGACCAGGTGTGGAATGACCTTTGGAGGAAATCACAATGGATGAAAGTCAAGTTATTTATGTGGTTGGTTCACCAAAAGAAAATTCTCACATGGAAGAATCTTCTAAAAAGGGGATTTGTTGGCCCATCCAAATTCCATCTATGTGGTTTACAGGAAGAAACGATGGAGCACTTACTAAACCTCTGCCCCTTCACCTCTACCTTGTGGGATTGGGTGGGCTCAATCTTCAGGAAAATTGGCAGGGACAAACTCATCATCACCAACACACTGAAGAAATAGAGGAAAGACTTCTCAAGTAATGAAATCATCAACAAAACTTAGGCTCTAGTTCCAGGATTTATTATCTAGGATTTCTGGAAAGAATGCAATGGTAGTATTTTCAAGAACAAAATAGGCTCAACCAAGAATATCATTGTCCAAATTCTATGAGAGATCAAAGCTACATTTGGAGACCTAATGTGGAAAATTCCTGAGAACCCCCCTACGGCCCAAGAGGCTCACATATTGAGACAGGTGGGTCTACATTCTCTAGTTCCCCTAGGCACTGTTATGGGTGTGAGAAAAACAACTACTGGTAAAGATATCTGGCAGCCTCCCCCTCATGTGTTTTTGAAAATCAATATAGATGGCGCCTCTAAGGGAAATCCAGGGATGGATGGATTTGGAGGAGTTATAAGAGATGAGCAGGAGAGCATAAAGGATATTTTCCACGGTAATTTGGGAACTGCCACTAATAACATGGTGGAGCTCATGGCCTTAGAATAGTGCTTGGAAATCTTGAATGAGTTAAATTTACACAATTCCATAATTGAAGCTAACTCAGAGTTGTTCATTAATGCGACTAAGAGAATGTGTAATGGAATGGCACCTGGAAAAGTGTTGAAACATTGGAGGCTCTCGTAGGTCTTTCAACGTATTCATTCCCACTTGCGAACCCTGAGAACCATCAATTTTGTTCATGTACGAAGAAAATCTAATTTGTTAGCTGATCGTCTAGCGAATGAAGGCGTGACATGCAGGGAAAACTATACCTGATACGACTGGGAGTTTATACCCTCTGGTAAATTGAGGGAAGATTGTCATCGACAGGTGGCCAAAGACATTGAGTACTTCCAGATCATGAATAATGGACAGGAGGTAGACAAGTGGGAGTAGGACAGAGCGGAAGTACTAGAGCCGGGTCTGTTGATGCTTTATGTTTACAATATTTATCCCTTGGGTTTACTAATTGATTGGGTTTATAATATTAAACTCTTGGGTTTAGTATTCGCTTCAGTTAATAATATTAATAATCATGTGCATTTATTAATATTTTGTGTTTTTAATATTGATCCTTTGGGTTTGTTAATTACTTGGTTTATAATATTATTCCCTTGGGTTTAATAATTCGTTAGGTTTATAATATCAAACCCTTAGGCTTATTACAACCTTCGATTTATAATATTAGTCTTTGTGTTTTTTTATCCCTTGAGTTAATAATATTAATAAACTCAAATTTATAATATTAACAATCCCTTGAGTTTATTATAGGATTATTATTCATAAGTAATTGTATAATATATTTTAGTTTATTTTATATTTATATATAGTTGATACTTTCAATTTGGTTGAAGTAAATATATGAAACATATTAACAATTATATTAATAAATATATAGTAGTTATTCAAATATTGGTGAAAGATTATTAATGTATTATAATAATGTTATATTACTATTGATATATTATTACATTAGTATTATATTACTATTCATATTATGTTATATTGGCATTAATGATATTAAATTTTAATAATAGTAATAATTAATTAGTATTTATCTTTTGGGTTTACTAATTTAATGGGTTTATAATATTAATAACTCCTTGGGTTTATTAATATCTTCACTTTAAAATATTTATTCTTAGGGTTTATTAATAGCATGGGTTTTTAATATTGATCCCTTTTATAATATTTATCCCTTGGGTTTACTAATTGATTGGGTTTATAATATTAAACTCTTGGGTTTATTAGTAGCTTCAGTTAATAATATTAATAATCATTTTCATTTATCAATCTCGTGTTTTTATTATTGATACTTTGGGTTTTTTAATTACTTGGTTTATAATATTAGTCCCTTGGGTTTATAAGATTAAACCTTTGGGTTTATAATATTAGCCTTTCGATTTTTTGATCCCTTGAATTTATAATATTAATAAGCTAAATTTTACAATATTAATAATCACTTGAGTTTATTACAATATTATTATTTGTAAGTAACAGTAAAATATATTCTTAGTTTAATTTATAATCTATATATATATAGAGTTGGTACTCTCAATTTAGTTTATGTAAATATATGAAAGGTATAAAAGTTATATAATAATATATAATAATTATTCAAAATATTGGTGAGAGATAAATGCCTATTATAATAATAAAAAATATTATTATATTACTATTGGTATATATATTATATAGTATTATATTACTATTGGCATTAGAGATATAAATTTAATAATCATTACTAATAATAAAGATATAACTAATCATTTTTAATTAATAATATATATTATTATTAATTGTAGTAATATTAATTAAAATAATCATAATAATAAATAATAATAATAATTATGATTATGATGAGAAATATTTTGTTGATATGACAACTAATAATGGTCAAACATGGTCGACCACATCGTACATCACATTGTGACAAGGATGGCCTCAATATGAAAATCAACCATAGGCATCTATGTTATATTTAGGGTTTATAATAAACCTAAAATATATATAATATATATATATATATATATATATATATATATATAAAATATAATATATATATATTATATATATATTATATTCGTATTTTATAAAATAATAATAATAATAATAATAACAATAAAGCAAAATTAGAGTTTATCAAAAAGCTTAGTTAATGATTATTCCTAGTTCGACCTGCTGAAGACCTAGCCGCCGTCTCAACACTACCTGTATCTAAACAAATGGTCTCCTGACTTTGATCCCTCTCAGGACGTCCCCTCCGGTGTCCCGGTGTGGGTGAAACTTCCCCATTTGCCCCTCCACTACTGGAATAAAAAAACCTTCCAGATCATTGGTAACGTGCTCAGAAAATTCATAGATCAAGCAGCAAGGAAAGATCAGTACTCGTGTGCCCGAATCTGTGTAGAAGTTGACCTAGAAGAGGGTTTGCCTGAAGCAATTAAGCTCACAGTTGCTAGGTGGACACACATCCAGGAACTGGATTACAAACAGCTCCCTTTCAAATGTAGACGTTGCCATGGTCACGGTAATTTTGCTAAGCACTGCAAGAAAAAAGTAGAGGAGTAAACAGACAAAATAAATGAGGATCAATGGATGGTAGTCCAAAAGACTGCCCATAAAAAAAAAAGGAAATGTCAAAGGGCAAACCTCAGGAACTCCAGGCAGTTCCAAGAACAATCAGGAAAAGGATGCAACTCTGAGTGACTTAGAAAAAATTCAAACCAACCCAGCAGGTACGACTCAGGAAAACCAGGTACATATAGAAGCCCCTCCATCCAATAAAGAAGGGGAAGAAGCTATATAGGTTGAGGCCTTGCAAGGTAGCCCCTCCAACCCATCTTACGTTGAAGTAACAAGGAAAAACCAGTAGATAGTTCGAGTTCTTCAGAGGATGAAGCCATTGAGCGCCCCTCCAGAAAAGCAGGCAGGAAATCCCGCAAAGAAATAAGGGAAGAAGAGGCTGAGAGACTCAAAGTCCAAGGTAGCCAGCCCACCATAGAAATGTCCATTGGAAGAAACCCCATACCAAGGCCTTCAAAGGGAGGCCCTATCCCCCCTCTCAAGTAAATCATGAAACTCGCCTCTTGGAACTGCAGAGGACTGGGGAACGCCTCCAAAGCTGAAGCAGTCATGGACCTCCTGAAAATAGAACCTTCAGACATCCTCATGCTCCAAGAGACGAAGATAGAAGCCCGAGCGCTTCTAGACATCAGCAAGTCAAAGTGGAAGAAAAGTGGAGGCAAAACAGTAAGTTCAAGGGGCTCTTTCGGAGGGCTGGCGACTCTTTGGACAAAAGATTTATTTCTACTAAAAAAATCTCATGAAACACAGCATTGGATCTTCATGGAGTTGACGCACTGTGCAAGTAAGCTGACTATCTCTCTATTTAATCTTTATGTCCCTGTCACTTACTCTGAAAAACGAGAATTCTAGACCTCCCTCTCAGCATTTTTAGAACAACATATTCCAAGTAACATTGTCCTAGCAAGTGATCTTAATATAGTTCTGAAATCAAAAGAGAAAAGGGGTGGCTCCAACAGTAGAGATCCTATGCTGGCCTTTGTGGAAGAACTATCGCAGCAATGGGATCTATTAGACTTCAATCCCATACGTGGCCTTTATACCTGGTCCAATAACAGAATTGGGCCTGACCACATTTCTGCTCGATTGGATCGATTTCTAGTCCAAGGTTCCCTTATTATGGATAAAAAGATAATCAAAACCAAAATTTTACCCAAGCTTACCTCTAACCACAAGCCGATCCAGCTTCTCCTTGATGATGAAGAAGACCTAGGTCCTCTACCATTCTGCTTCGGCCCTTCATGGACTGAGAGAGAAGGATTTTTCGAAACTGTAAAAGAAGCCTGGGCTAAGTCATTCTCAGGGTCCTCAAGTTTTGTGTGGGAGAAAAAATTGAAGGCCACAAAACAAGCTCTGAAGGAGTGGATAAGGAAACCAGTCCCTACTCCAACTGGCATAAGGAAAGAAGCAGTGTACACTTTGGATCTGCAAATGGAAATGGAAAGCAAAGAGATAACATCAGATCTTTTGGAACAAGAAATAAAGGTCCAATCCTCTACATATCAATCCTTTCAAAAAGAAGAAGAATATTGGAGAATCAAATCTAGGAGTCTGTGGCTAAAAGCAGGGGATCGAAACGCCTCCTTCTTCCACAGACAATATAGAGCCCGGCTGTCTAGGAACCATATCTCAGAAATAAAGACAACAGAGGGCCATGTCAGCAAAGGCTTCACCCAAGTCAAAGCTGTTGCGGACAGCCACTTTAGAAATCTTTTTAGTGAAGGAACTCAGGCTACTGATGGGGAAATAGCAGAATTCCTCTCGAATATTCCTCATCTAATCAGACCGGAAGACAATGTTGCCCTCATCAGTGAGGTAACAGAGGAGTAAAACATCAAAGTTATCTAGTCCATGGAATCAGATAAGGTTTCGAGACCAGACGGATTCACGATACATTTCTATAAAGTCTATTGGAACATCATCAAAAGAGATCTCCAAAAAATGATAAAGGGGTTCATGAGAAAAGCTAAGATCGGGGGAGGAACCAACTCCACTTACCTAGCATTAATGCCCAAAGATTCCAATCCAGAAACATTTGCTAGATTCAGACCCATATCCCTTTGTAACACATCCTATAAAATACTGGCCAAACTGTTAGCAAGCAAGATCAAGACACTACTCAAGAGGCTGATCTCCAGTCCTCAAGGCGGCTTCGTGGAAGGTAGACACATTCTGGACAATGTCATTCAAGTCTAGGAGACAATCCACTCCAGCAATAAGCGAAAAGAGAAAGGTATGTTGATTAAATTAGATATCGCAAACATGTTTGATAGAGTCAATCGTTCTTTTCTCATCAAGGTTCTCCTCTCCTTCGGCTTCTCACCCCATTTTGTCCAGCATATAAATGCCTGCATCGATAACCCTTGGATCACCCCCCTTGTCAATGGTCGTCCCTCTAATTTCTTCCAAGCCTGGAGAGGCATCAAGCAGGGATGCCCCCTCTCCCCTTTCCTATATATCTTAATGGCAGATACCCTCAGTAGAAACCTGACAGCCGAAAGAATTGTTGGCTCTCTCCCTGGACTCAAATCCTCCTCAGATATCATCCCTCCGAATCATGCTCTCTTTGCATGTGACCCACTCCTCCTTGGAGGTGCGTCCCCCAGAATTTCCAAAGTCTTTGATTCAGTCCTAAAAAGCTATTGCAGAGTCTCAGTTGCTCTTATCAATGAGAGGAAGAGTGAAATTTACAGTTGGAACACAGGTCAACAAGAGCTCAACAACATCTCGAAGTTCTGGGATTTAGAGGTCATGCTAGCTGGGAATGGATTAAATACCTCAGCCTCCTAATTACAAACAGTGTCAACAAAAGGTCACTCTGGTCAGATATCATTTGCAAAATCAAAACAAAGATAGCAGCACTGGGTGGCTATTGGTTAACCAAAGGAGGAAAAGTCATTTTAATCAAGACTCAGCTGTCCGCTCTTCCAATCTACCAAGTCGCTTTTTTACTGGCCCCCAGAAACGTCATGGAGCAGATCTTGAAACTATTAAGGGACTTTTTATGGCAAGGTAGGAAAGGTAATGAAAGCAAGTTGCGTTTAGCAAACTGGGACCTGGTTAGACGGCTGATAGCAAAGAGGGGTCTCCACATTCGAGATCCCTCCCTTGTTAATCTGGCGATGGGTGGAAAACTCCTCTCGAAAATGGCTCTTGAGCCCAATCACCCAACCAGCAACACGTTGTTGTCCAAATATGCCTACAATTCGACCTACAGAAACCTGCAATTTGATTCCTCGGTCAACAGCACGCATGTATGAAAACTCTGTTGCAAAAGCAGCATATTTTTTAATAAATCCTTGTACAGAGTGTCGGGCAATGGCAAGCGCATCAACATGTGGCAGGATAGAATAATGGGCAGCGATCCATTGGAGGGGAATTAAGACATAGCCGACATCAGAGAATGGTTGTTACGCTCAGGTAAAAACAGACTCTATGGCCTCTCGATTTGGGGCTGCCGGGGAGAATGGGCCGATTGGGATTTCAATGGCATCCCAGATTGGCTAACGACTCAAAAAAATCGACTTATCGAATTGTTGGAAGGATCCATTCCTGAAAACCGCCATATGAGAGACAGTTGGGCTTGGGGACTATCAGGCAATTACACAGTAGCAGGATACAAAGCACTCTAGAATTCAAAGAAAAGTAGCCAAACTCCGGCCTTCTGGAAGCTAGTCTGGGACAATCTAGCTCTCCCTAAAGTGAATTTTTTTTTTCTGGATGCTGGTGCATAACAAACTTCTTACAGGAGACAATCTAGAGAAAAGGAATATTATAGGACCTCATAGGTGCGAGCTATGCAGAAGCAACCCTGAAACATCCCAACACTTATTTCTGGAGTGCAATTTTGCTAAGGAAGCATGGGGGCTCACTCTTTTGGACCTGCAGATTCCAGCCTTCCCTCATAGCACTTTTGATGAATTTCTCGCCTCTTGGAACAATATCTATCCTCACAACATTCCCACCAAATCATTCTGGTGGACAATTTGGACAGCAATCCCCAAATTCGTTTGCTGGCAGACATGGTTGGCTCGTAACAACCAAATTTTTAATGGAAATAGACACTCCCCTCTTCAGGTTGCAGTTAAAGCCAAAGCATTCCTCTTGGAAGTAGCCCAACAACAGTTCTTCAAAGAAGATCCTCTGTTGCTTCCTGAAGAAAGGAGATGGCTTTGCCCACTTGAGCCTTCTCCTCGTAAGCTCCTCCTCGCCCCTCAAACAATAAATCCGGAGTGGAGAATAAGAGATCCTGAGGAATGTTTCATAAACTATTGGAGATCCAAAAAACTCATCACAATCTTCTTCGACGGGGCCTCCAAAGGAAATCCCGAGAATGCCGGTGCTGGAGGGGTCATATACTCTTCGGATGGGACCTCAAGAGACTGCTTCTACTGGGGACTAGGCCAGAAAACCAACAATCAGGCAGAGATCTTTGGTCTCCTCAAAGCTTGCCTAATAGCAAGAGAAAAGGGAGTTAAAGACCTCCAAGTCTTTGGAGATTCAGAGATTCTAATAAAAAAACTAAACATGGAGGACCTCTTCAACAATGCTAATCTCAATAAAATTTTGGGCAGATTGAAAAGAGTTCTTCAAGACTTCACCTCCTACAAGTTCTATCACATTCTTAGAAACCTGAATGGCGAAGCTAATCAGTTGGTGAACAAAGGATGCCCACCCATGAAAGGGCAGCTATTTATCAATGACGATAACTTCTTTCAAATTCCTTGAAAAGGCTGTAACTCATAAGCTGAATATGATCGCTGCTTTCTTTGTAAACGACGCTGCCTCGGCAAAGACCCCTCCTATATTTTTCAAATAAATAAAATTCATATCCGTTACAGTTAAAAAATATATATATATAACAATAATAACAAATTAGTTGTTGTTAATTAATTAATTATTATTAATTAAAATAATTAAATGAATTAATTATTATTAATTATAATGATATTAATTTAATTAACAATAAAAAATAATAATATTAACAATATTAATATTAATTAATTAATAATAATAATAATAAATAACTAGAAATAACATTAATACCCCGATCAAGGTGTGTGCCAGAGGATGGCAGGGACGACGGATAGTTATGAAGAGTAAAGGAAAGGTACCACCGACCGCTCCCCACATGCTCAAGGCGATGGGTGTAGTGGCCCTTCACATGAATACATGCAAGGGTGGTGGGAAAGGTGGCAAACATGGAAAGGATGAGGAGGGAGGCACAAAAGTTAAGATAAGACAAGAGAGTGGTAATTGTATTGTTGTTTGTGGAGTTTGAAGCTAGAGCACTGGAGCAGGAAGGCATTGGCACCGTTGAAGACATCTGCGAAGTGAGAATGGGTAGTATCTTGGCCCTGCAACCATCTTGAAATGGTGAAATGGTTTGTTTCTTACTGGAGGTATTGGGAGATACCTGGGAAGGGGAATTGGGGGACTTGCTGGGCAAAGCATCATAGGCATTGTGTTATGAAACCAGCTCACAAAAAGATAGAAAAGATAGATCAACGACTTAGAATTCAGCCTCTTCGAGGGGGCAACATCCTTTACATTACATAAATGAACAATTCTTGGATCATACAAATGAAAAGACCTCCTTTCTCTATATAGGAGTCTAAGGGGTCATAACATAACCAGAGCCGACATAACAATAATAATGTAAGGGCACAATAATAATAATAGTGGGCTTCTATGGGGCACAATAGTAACAATATGGGCACTACATGGGTACATCAATATAATAAGTGGTTTGTACTAATAACAATAAGGGGGGACACTAGTAGTATAGGGGCCTAACATGCCCCTCTCCTTCAAAAAGTGTTGTCCTCAACGGTTGAGTAGTTCTTGATGCTTTTGTATAAAATTCTTGTCCTCCCATGTGGAATCTTCAACAGGTAAGTTCTTCCACTTGATGAGATACTCTGAAATTGATCGATTTCTTAGCTGCTCCATATGAGGATTTGGTGCATCCTGTAACCTGACTCTAGAAGTAGCATCTGCATCTGCCAGGCGTGCATTTTGTGATTGTATCCATGCCTACACTGTGGCATCATTTCGTTTTATAGATGGCCCTGCTGATGAAACTGATGAATGCACCAACACTGGGGTATTTGCAGACAGATTAGAACCTCTTTGATGTAATGCTAGCATCTTGCCATGCAGTAAATTAGCTAAACCATTTAAGTCCTGCTTATCATGTTCTTGACTACTTGCGACTTGATGTCCCTGCAAAACTCTCGATCCAGCTTGATAGTTGCATAGAGAAGAGCTTACTGTGGTGACTGCAATATTTGTACCAGGAGAACTACACCCGCGTTTTGATGCATCACTTGCTTTTTTGGCAACACCACGCGCATCACTGTCATTTGTCATATTTTCAGATTTCATTACCTGAAGACTGGCAATGGACCTTGAACCATCAGCCTGCTTTAATGAGACCCCATGCATGAGTGTGCTATTTCTTGAGACCATTTCAAGTAATCTGGACTGTGTTACTTCTGAACCAAATTTTGTACCTGCAAGGGCTAGGTCACTGGATGTGGTAACAGTTAACCCTGACCTTATGGAGCCTTGTTTTACTTCCGGAGAAGGCAAACTAGCTCTTCCATCACCACTAGAATTTAATGTGCCATGCCCAATCACTTCAGATTGAGGATTACGAATAGATTGGCAATTATCTATCCCTTGACATATTGCAGAATTTGAAACCAACTGTCTTGCTGACAAATCCGTTGTAGCTGATGTAACAGTCCTGCCTTCAGAAATTAAGTTCTTTGGAAGCCCTTCATCTCTTAGTCTTGGATTATCTTCAGCGTTATTTGATTTAATCTTGGTTTCACCTGGAACAATTGGCGAGGTAGTGGAAGAGGACACTGATGCCACAGATATTCTTTCATGTGACAATAAAGCACGAGGAGGAACCTCATAATCACCGATCCATCCAGGGCCAAATGAGACACCTGGGGGCAGAGCTCTCCTTATCATTTGAGCTGCAATCTTCCAGGCAACTGGTCCAAGGTTTGCAGCAAACCGAGCAAGACTTCTTGCATAAGCATGCTCTGACCAAATTCCAACAGGGATTAGCTGCTTTGACTCCCCATCTAGAATAGTAAGTATTGAGTCATTTCCATTCTCTAGTTGGTTAAATGGCCTGTAAGTAGCACGATGGTTTTCTTCCAACTGTAGTGGCTGCCTTCCATTTCTCCAAACCGATTGCTTAAGAGCAGACACTGAATGTTCTTCTGCTTTCTCAGAATTGCTTTCAGCCAAGAATCTCATACCATCTAAATTTCCAAATAAATTTCCAGGCTTTTCAGCCTTCCATATTTTGGTGCTATCCTTTTTCCTCTTGATATGTCCTTCTATCTCTAGAGTTTTAGGAGTGTTAATTTCTTCCAATCCTTTACAAGATATGGTCGGATTCATTTCTTGACGCTCAATGTGATCTTTCACTTCTTGAACATTTTTCTTCTTGATATGTCCTTCTATCTTGATAGTTTGAGGAGTATTAATTCCAACAAATGAATTACAAGATATGGTTAGATTCATTTCTTCTTCTCGATGTGATCTTTCACTTCTTGCACCTTTTTCTTCTTGATATGTCCTTCTATCTTGAGAGTTTGAGGAGTGGTAATTCTTGCCAATGCTTTACAAGATATGGTTTGATTCCTTTCTTCTTTCTCTGGGATGGGGTCCTGGTGTATATCCTCTTGTTTTGATGGTTCTTGATCCTTTTCTTCCTCCTCTTCATATTCTATGTAAAATAATTTCTTGTCAGCACACTTATGACCTTTAGTGCATTTGCTATCACAATTGTAACAAAGACCTTTTTCTCTTTTTTCTTCCAACTGTTGTGGTGTAACCCTTGTAGGTTGTGGAAGGCTAGGAGAAACAACACTTCCATCTTTTTAGTTGTGAGGGGTATGCTTCGTTTTCTATAATTTTTCTTTCCACTATGTCACAAAGCCCTTTTACTCTATCCAATTATTGTGGTGTTGCTCTCAAGAAGGTGTTTCTATTTGTATCCTCATAATGTGCTATCATTTCATACCATAAAAATTGATCTAGTTCTAAATATCAAGATGCAACACATACATTTTGTAACAGTGGTACACCATGTAGATCAAAATATTGTTCCATCTGAAGTATCCAATTTACCAGATCGTTGCCATCAAACTTCCTCATCTTGCTTTTTCTTGATTTTAGGAGCTCAATATTGAAATGACTGTAACTCTGTACTTTCATATCTTTAAGTTTTGAAAT
>APFE030569277.1:66368-84682 GCA_000404065.3 Pinus taeda
CTACGTGGAGTTTTTTTTTACCTAAAAACCACAGCTAGTCAAGTTTCTCTCTCCGTGGAGAATCAAAGATCTATTTTGATACATTCTATTTTTGATAGGCAAAAACCGGACCATATAGCATATGCAAGTGCATCTACAATATGTAATTTTCTTATATCAACTAAAATTACCATTTTTTCCAAGGGGAATATATACATATAGTTGTTATTATTTATATTATTATTAACAATTACACATAGTTAATTTTTAATAGATCTTCGGGTCTTTGTTTTGTGTGTTTATCTATAATAACGGGTGATCTAATTTCACGTCTCTGTTTTGTGTGTTCATTTATGATAACGGGTGATCTAATGGATTTCATGTTGCTTTGAAATCGAGTCGATATTGTTTCAATCATGGTGAGAGTTTCCTTGAGCACAGATCAGAGATATAGTGACACCAACAATTATATGATCATGGTGGTCATCAACCTAAAGACGAGCTGAGTCTTCCCTTCACATGGAAGATAACTAAGTATGATAATCGCACTCACTCTCATCGATATGCATGTGAACTACAGAGACCATTCGCGGGGAAATGAACGAAACAGAAAATGTGGAAATATAATTGGCAATTAGGCTACGCTTTCAAGGTTAAGCGAAACAAATTATTGAGTTGTCTCTATTGTCACGCTGCGTAAACAAATAAAACCACTGTGGGGTTGCAAAATCAGAGAAAAGATAGGGACGACGAGCAATGCTAGCATCATGAGTCAGTTTCAAGCATTTAATGGTCTTACGCTGGAGACACGTGGACCATCAGCGTGGCAGTGCAACCACTGTACATCCCCGACATTTGATGTCAACCCTAATCGTATGGTTGGACCGGGTTTTAAACTATATTTGAAACAACTGATTAAAAGGGCGACCACTGGCAAGATCGGCAAATGACGTGGCAGCGACCCTTTGTGTCTATAAGTTTGTACTACTATTTGTAAAACCCACTTGCATTCCCTTCCGTCTTAGACATTCAGCTTTAGTTAGTTTCTGGAATCAAATATGCTTCTTGTTATCATCAGTGCAGAGGTGAAATAACACAGGAGATTGTGGAAATGAGAGGAAATTTTTTTAGGGGGCGGTGCTGTCGTTCTTGTTGCTCTGTGCTGGCATGGGGGGCACGATTTTGGTTTATTTGTGGCTTATCTGGTACGCTTATTTACGCGAGAGGAGCAACCGGGAGGAACTGTCATCAGACGGCAATGGAAAACCTCAGAAGCAGCAGGGCCTCTCGGTGGCTGACCTCCACCGGCTTCCCACCGTTGAATGAAGGAAGGAAGTGAATGGAGGAGAGCGTTCCTTGGGGAGCGGAGGAGGGGCTAAAGCCGAGTGCGCGGTGTGCCTCGAGGTTTTCGAATGTGGGGACTGGTGCCGCGTGATTCCGGCATGCAGCCACGTTTTCCATGTGGATTGTGAAGATGTGTGGCTCTCAAAGCGCTCTGTGTGTCCCATTTGCAGGAGAAGCGCCGCTTGCGAGAGCCAGAATAGGAACGATGTGAATGATAGTTCCGCGGTACTTGAGAGTGTCGTGGTCGACATGTCGATTGCCACAACAACCACAGACAACAGAGGTTGATGGAGCTTGCTCATCTAGGTATTTGTATGCGTCGTTAAATGTTAAAGGGTGATATTCGTCGCAATTGGTTTGTCATCTGCATAGAAGTCGTTTTCATGATGATCTGTTAACAATGGTCATGGTCACAATGTGTTGTGATACTGATAATGTATGAACATAGTTTCTTTATCACAATTTTTATGATGTGTGAATGAGAGGTCTTCTTCACACTCGTGATGAGGTGTGCGTATCATCGATGTGGCTGTTGATGTGATGATGTGTTACATAGAAAGATGACGAAAGGGGTGAGTGCAGGTGGTCCTTGCCAAGTGATGATGCGTGACAAAGATTTTTCTTTGCCGACGATGATGATGTGTTAATAGAGCAGTTTTTTCGGAACTCTATGTATCCACACACTGAAATATTTGTGAGATATCATGTTTGAGTAATATAAGTCTCCCCTTTCTTAAATATTTAATTTACAATTGAAAAAAATAAACATTGAATGTATACTTTTTTAAAACAGGCTGAATATAGAATATTTATAATAATTTATTTTTAAGTTAGTAGTTAATTGGAAGTTTAGTGTTTTTTTAAGTCTTTTTAGGTTTTTTTTTGTGAAGTGTGAGGTTGGTTTTAAATCTCTTTGATTTATTTTGTGAATCTATTTAGAGGTTGTATGGGTTTACCTAAAACTTCTATCACTAGAGTACGCACCCTATCTCCCTCTATAGACAAACAAACAAAAAAAATAGAATAAAAGTTTACTCTCTTAGTTTGAGTGGTTGAGTGTTATGAATCATAAGCAAGAGTTTACAATGTTAAATTCCTTGAACTAGTTAGTTTCCTATATAGATATTATTGGAACTCACTTGAAGTTCTTATTAGTTTAGCTTGTGAAAAACTACCCTACATACCATCATCTAAATGAAAAGAAGTACTTAATGGGGAAAGACATCTTCTTAGTCATCTAACAAAAATACTATAAGTTTGGTTTTGGTTAGTCTCTAAAGCTGCATAACTTGCAATAATCATGCTCACATTAGGATTATCACCTTTTTCTTTGGGTTTGCAACACCCTTCAACAAACGGTGAAGGGTCGAATAATAATGATGATGGGCTTCCATTATCATTGCCCTATTTTGGTTTCAAAGGTTTTCATCCTTAAAAATGGTTAGAAGGAAATGATAAATTTTTTCATTTTGGGAGGTAGTAACATTAAAAATGTTTTAAAAATTGTTATATGGAAATAGGAGAATTTGGATTATTGAAGGTAGTACGAGTTAGTCACAAATGACACATTTTCAACACTCACAAAAAAATAATCATATTCATGTCCGAGAGTTATTTTTACACTAAAGCTATTGAAAAAAATAAGCAAAGAAATTAACGAAGAATTACTAAAAAGTTTCATCACTATCCAACCACCACAAATGATTGACTAAAACTGTGTTATCTTCATCTCTAAATTTTAAACCTTACCTTAAATTTCAAGTGATCAATTACAAAAATTAAAAAACTTTTATGCCAAATAAAAAATTTGTCATTTTATATATACTCATAAACAATTAACTATTATTTAATATAATAAATTGTTGAACCTAATCACTTCAGATAATATAGTCATAAATAAAATTATATCAAATGAAAAGTAATATAATAAAACTTACTTACCTCAGCATATAAACAAAGTAAGGGAAAAAAATTATTTTATGGCTTTCCTCTTTCCACCCAAGTCCACTTGCATGAAGTCACCCTTAAACCGATTTTAGCAATTTTCTATTACGTTGGAGGATTAAACCCAAAAAAAAAATCTTGCAATTTCCATATTAACTTGACCCTTCATAGCTTATTTGACATTTAATATAAACTTTATATTCACCCACATTCACCCAGCTATGGCCATATCTTTCCGTGTTTCTTTAGAAAGCCTGGATATGATTCATTTTTAACTTCTCTAGCTGGACAATGAAGATTAACACAAAAGCTAACTGTACAAGTTATCAAGGATAAGGCTCTTAATGGTATATTTCTTGTTTCTTTAGAAAGTCTTGATATGATTCATTTTTAACTTCTGCAACTAGACAACGAAGAGCAACACAAAAGCTCACTGTACAAGTTATCAAAGATAAGGCTCTTGACCATTAAATTGTATATTTCCTTGTTTCTTTAGAAAGTCTTGATATGATTCATTTTTAGCTTCTCCAACTAGACAATGAAGAGTAACGCAAAAGCTCATTGTGCAGGTTATCAAAGATAAGGCTCTTGACCTTCAACTTTAAATTTACCACCTGTTTCCAGTACCCACTTTGGATGCCCAAGAGCTATGTGGCCTTTTTGATTTCACGTTTGACTTGAAGCTTTGATGACTAAACAATTTTAGTGAAGGCTATTTCATTTTTTAGTATCGTGTTTTTAAACGAAAAGCACCCACTTTGGGAGTTAAGTGGCCTTTTTGATTTCACGTTTGACTTGAAGCTCGGATGACTAAACAATTTTAGTGAAAGCTTTTTCATTTTCTATTATCTGGTTTTTAAAAGAAAATTTTCACTTGAGTGAATTGTTGGAAAGAGAAAAGAGGTTAAACGCAAATTAATATACAAAATATGTGATTTAATGTTTTTATATTGATCATACAAAATTTGATTTTTACAACAAACTCCAGACATACAACCACACACTAAAAATCTTCTATCACTTACCAACACTGAACACTTCATTAATCGATTTTCTAATTTTAACTATTCCTCCTGCTAAAGTATTTAAACTTATTTTAACATGAATAAACTTTCCAATTGCTTTCCACGATTTTTAAGTGGTGAGAGCCTACTTCAATATGTGTTGTAGTTATTAGTCCCTGCCCTCCGGGCCTGGCAGGGACTATAGTAATCGATTCCTTTCGATTGCATTAGTCTGACACAGGAACCGATAAATCCATTTTTGTTAAACCAAAGTTAAACCAAAGTTTGGCGATATGTCCCACTAAATTTTATGTTTGCCGATGCGTGTAACCAATGGCAGCAACGATCGTCTTATTTGGCCTCAGTACGAGGAAGACGATCTGAAAACTTAGGGAAATGTTCGGAAAGCACTTGGTTAATTAGTACAGCTTCGCCTCCCTGAAGTAATGCTATCTTTGGGATAGCATTAGTTGGCTAACATTTAATGTTAATTGGCTAACATTACGGAGAAATGGGTATGGCGTAGGTTTATTAAACAGGGGGCATGTCAATTTGCATGGAACCCTTAAAACGCCTTCACCCTCAGCTTGCTAATTCATATCCTCCTTGCGCTCCATCCTGCACCATAGCTCTCAGGTCTCGGCGGTGGCTTCCTGCCCACTCCACCCTGCAAGAAGTAACATTGCATACCAGGTATATTGCTGCAACGACATATTCTATAAAATAGAAAATGATGGTTAAATCTGTTCTACTTCTATTTCTGTATGATTACACTATTTGGAGAAACTGATGTTTCTGTATGATTAAAAGAATACCTCTTTTGCTCAACCGCAGAAAGCTTGGCTTCAAGGCGTTCTTTTGCTCAGCCGCAGAAAGCTTGGCTTCAAGGCGTTGTGCCAAGTCTTCAGGGTTTGCCGACCGAGTTGGAAATTTCGAGGGGGACAGAAAATAACAGATAGAAAAGAACAGAGAATATCGAAGAAGTTTCTATCAGCAATAGAAATCAGCTTCAGCAATGCTTGAACGGCCTAAAATCTCAGGTTCACCCAGTAATTCCCTGCTTCCTGCAATAAATTCATTTCTGTCAGTATGCCAGGAATAAAAATTCATTCCTATGAATGCTTTTGGTACGAAAATTACCGGTTTACACAATGTTTATAATATCCCTAACGTACAGGCCTACCCTTTTGTACCAGAAATTCCAGGTATATGAGCACAGATCATCGGCCGTGATTAGTATCTGCAATTACATTCACACAACATATCGATATGAACCGAAGATAATATTTTAACTCGCAGATAACTTACTAATCCCTAGGGTTCCATCTAATTGTTCGCCGCTGTTTTCAAATTAGGGTTTTCAATTTCAGTCTGTTCCATTCTAAATTTAGGTTTTAATGAAATAAAAATCTTTAGTAATGTAAAACAATTTACCTGGCGTCTTTCTTCAAGAGAGAGACGATAGGCCGTAATCCTTGGTTCAATCTGATGCAAAGAACTTGTTCTCACTGTAAATTTGTCTTTCCAAAGCTCCCGGCAATGTTTTGCCCACAATGCTTGACGATTTCCAATATATTTCCCACAATGCTTGACGATTTCCAATATATTTCCGCAGCTAAAGCTCCGCGAGCTTTATGCAGGGCCATTCCAACTGTGCTCAACCAGACACTTTTTGAATACACATATGGAAGCAAAACTCAGTTGTTGCTTGACAACCATAAACAGTTAAAATTTTATTGTGCAAATGAATAATTTCCAACACGCAATTGACAATTGAATATCATAACAAAGTCACCATGCTTACCACCTGAAAGAATAAATGTTCTTCAACACAAACTTGTTTAAAATATGACGATATTCTACATTCAAACCATGAATTGAGGTACGCACACAGGCATAAATACGCTTTGATTCTATGTGGACATGAGTGTCAGGCATTTCCTGCAATTTCTAGGAGGCAAACACTTTTTTATATAAGTTTGAAACGACTCCATTCAATGAAATTGCAGTACTCGGAATTTTAGCGAAAGAATTGATCAATAATAACAGAAGAATACAACTTGAATGAATGAGATCGGAAGACAGGTGGTGTAACTATATCTCAGTGATAAGCACACATAGCCTCTGAAAAACTGAGTGTCTGTCGCACAAAACTGAGCGAGGTCGAATTCCATTGATTCTTCTTCATTTTCAGCTGTATCAACGAGAACGCCGGAGCAGAGAACGCCGGAGCAGAGAGCAATGGCAGTAGTTTATGAAACCTTTGATTCTTGAGCAGGTCCCGCAGATTGAAGCCATGACGTGGGAGCTTGGACAAGAGGGTGGCTTCGTCGTCCCGATGCTGCAAGGACACGTGAAGTGCATGCAAACTGCAAGTTAGAACACTCGTTGCTCCGAGACGTGTAACCTCTTCTGGATAATAGTGGGTTGACGTGGAACCTTTAAATTAAAAAATTGTATTTTAGATGGCCAGATATGAAAAAGCTTTTCAGTTATATATTTAATTTTTATATATTTGCAGTCAAAGACTGCCATAACATATGGTTACAGATTACATATGTTCTTTACACAAAATATATTTATTTATTGAGGAACACACTACAGGTCTAGAAACATTGATATTGACACGAGCTGTGATAAAGCTATAAACGGCAGGTTATTCAAATTTTTATTTTTCTATACAGTGTTCCAGATATTTTAGAAGCAATAACTAAATAAACCCGAGGCTCATTGCGATTTATGCAAGTATTGATAAAGTTCCAAGGAAATTTGCCAGATTTTTTTATTTCTAACCTAAAGAAAACTAACCGTAAGAACAAAATGTCAAATGTGGATAGAAAAACATACGTTTGCACATCGTTCATTGGTAAACCAGAAATATTTCTTGAAAAATGTCGAAAGGCAAGAGTCAAAAACAACTTTCTACACTGGTTAGAGTAAATAATGCACAGATATCTGGCAGAGACATAGTTTGTTCTCTCTTGTGAAAATGATGGACGAGCTGGGTTTCAAAACACTATATCCATTTCATAAGCTTTCATCCTGATGTTTCCATGACAAGGCATTGTTTACATAGGTATTAATTTTTTCTAGATAAAATATTGTTAGAATTTAGTCTTTTTTAAACTCAAATTTGCTAATGCATGGAAATAGCACTACCGTTCTCTGTTTTCCACGTAATTCCGGCAATTTCTCATTTCTTTATCGCGTAATATGCAAAGAAAATGCGCGCCCTGGCTTTCAGATAATTGGTTTTGCCTGGAGGATGCTGCAACCTACAACGTTCCGTAAAGGGCATGAATTTCCGGGAGAAATAAAATTTAATACCGAGTATATACCGTTATGCTTAAATAGGCCATTGTAATTCGTATAGGTGTTGTACACCGAGGCCGCTCGGTTCCAACGTCTTTTTGCTCATAACTAAGCTTTCACGTGGTCTTGCAGAAACTCGATGCCTGGTGTCAGCTTTTCATAGCCAGTGGCCAAGGAGTGCAGTACGTGATCTGCCTTGTACTGATTGCAGCTTCAAAATGCTCTGTTCGCAACGACATTTCACCGGCGAGTTTCTTATGCAATACTCAAACAATCACCCTACTAACAATGGCGGCCACTGATCAATGTCCACATTGTATCAGAAGCGGCTGCAAATGTTTGACCATAGTTTTATCCTCTAAGCCTGGATGCATGTTGAAATTACTGGGAAAAGCTCAAAAATCTTAGCGGTTTTCTGTTTGAGACTCTAAGTTAACTGGTAACCTTTTCAGTCTACTTCACACGAAGCATTTGGAACTCTTCCCGCAATGCCTCAAGCTTAAGTTAACAGACTGCTTTTTCCCAGCTTTAACTGTAAGGCTGCTTTTTCCCAACTCAGGGCAGGGACTTGCTGCCCTGCAGCTCCTCTTGTTTTAATATGAATAAGCTTTCCAATTGCTTTCCACAATTTTTTAAAGGTGAGAGCCTACTTCAATATGTGTTGTAGTTATAAAGAAATTTAAATATTTAAATAATTTAGGTTTTCTTTCTCGAAGGTGCCAACCCTTTTCTTCACTTCTTTTGCAAGACTTTACTTTGATGATTTAGCTTATGCCAAGTCAAAACCCTAGGTGTGGGTATGAATAATACCCATCCCTCAATATTTGCATGGACAAGATAAGTTTAAATTAATTTTATGGAAGCCCTTTCACCTGTTAGAGTTGGATGACAGAAAGTTTCAAAGAGTGTTTTTAAATCTTTGTTTTCGGTGCTAACTGACGGGGCTCAATAGGAATGGTAGTGCACATGTATGGATAAAGTTTTATCACTTAAAGTTATTGGTAAGTAGTGTTTTTAATTCTTTGTTTTCGTTGCTAACTCACGGGGCTTAATATGATGGTAGTGTACATGTATGGATGCCAAGCACTTTGTGTAAATATAAAGTTTATCACTTAGATTTTAGTGTAAATATAAAAATTAAGGCTATTGGTAGGACTTTGCAAATTTAAATATTTATAATTAAGGTTATGAGTTTCGTTTTTTAATTAATTTTTTTGATAAGTGCTTTTTTTGAAATCGCAAAATATATAGTTAAGTTGTAGTCCTATTAAGTCAAAATCATACTTCTCACAATGGAACAAAATTGAGTTATTAAAGAGGAAGATCATTAATAAATATATTAAATTTTATTTTGAATGAAGTATTATAAGGTTTCGACAATTATTAGATAAAATTTTAAAGTAAGATGGAGTCTTTGAACTTATGAAATTGATGAGAATTATGACCTCAATATGAACTCTAGTTTTGAAAAGTAACAAATTTTATCTCAAAAGTTAAAAATATTACCTTTTGAAGATCATTTACTTCACAAAATTGTAATGTTGTCAAGAATAACCATAAGATCAACCCTTGAATTGAAAATGGCTCTAATAATAATACTTTTAATTTATTTATTTTATTTTGGTAAAAATTACAATTTATGTGAAACCATGATCTTAACAACCTATATCTTTGCAACCAAAAATTTAAAATCAACCATAAAATCTTAGGGACACTTATTTTTTTAAGGTCAAAATTACAACTTCTTCAATACCCATGATCTTGACAATTGGTACCTTTGCAACCAAAATCATAAAATCAACGCTTAAATTGAAAACATATTCCTTCAATAACATTCTATCATCCCTATATTTTTTTAAAACATAACATTGCAACATTTTTAAAATCATAAAAAGACCAAAAACATTACAAACACAATCATAAAAAAGAAAAAAAAAATCTAAAAATATAAGAAAAAATAAAAATAAAAAATACAATAAACTATATATATATATATATATATATATATATATATATATATATATATATATATATATATATTAAAATTATATTTAAATAATTAGGAAATTAAAAATAAGAACTTATTTTAAAAATAATTATCTTTAAATATTTTTTTTTTTAAATTACAATAAAACTAACATGATAATATTAAAAAAAAAATGAAATATATATATGTACTTAAAAAATAAAATTTAGAACTTAAAAAACAAAAAAAATTATAACTAATATAAATTTATAACTAAAAAACAAAAAAATATAAAAATATAGTAAATGAATAGGGCTTTTTTTAAATGAACCTCATTCCACTCCCACAAGTTCTCTTTTATACTACGCCCTTTGCCCTTGTTTCCACTCTACCCGATCCTATCTCCTTTTTCCTTAGAGTTCGCCAGCTCCCCCTTCCACCACTACCTCATCCAAAGGGCACACCCTATGGATGGTAGGAGTGGGATCCTAACATGCCCTAAGGGAGAATAATGGGTAGTGAGTGGCCGCATCAAATAAGAATTTGATGCGGGTGTATAGGAAATGGTAGAGAAGTCTCCCTTCACATTGATTCCTTCAACGAAGGTGTAAACATTGAGGAGTGATAGGGTAGGTTGGTAATGGATGTGGGAAGAAAGTTTGACGCTAATAATGGCCACAATTTTTGGGAGAACAAAGGGTGTGAGCCACCCTTCAAATGGGTGGTGGTAAAAGGTGTATATGAAGAGGAAAATAAGTCTCCTCTTTTTCTTATTATTTAAAAGAGTGTAAAAGACCTTTAACGGGTGGGAGTCCGAGGAAGATAGTGTGGATGGGGAAGGTGAGTGGGAGGATGATGGGAAGAAATGGTATGGAAGAGAGTGGTGAGTTGGGGAAAATTTTGCTAACCAATTATTTAAAAGAGTGTAAAATACCTTTAAGGGGTGGGAGTCCAAGGAGGATAGTGTGGATGAGGAAGGTGAGTGAGAGGACGATGGGAAGAAATGGTATGGAAGAGAGTGGTGAGTTGCGGAAAATTTCGCTAACCAATCCTTTAATGAGTTATTGAAAGTGAAGGGAAAGGGTGGGGTGGTGGTTCTATGGAAGGGGAGTGGGATGTGGATGTAAGCCATATTCAAATGGGAGATTGAAAGGGTAGGTTGAGGAGGTGATTTTCCCATCACTTATTTTAGGGGTGGGTGTGAGAGGAGGATGGGTCAAAATGGTGGTGGAGTGTAAGGGGATGAGGTTAGTAGTATAGGGAGGAAGCCAAGGTGTGAAGTGGGAGGATGGTTTTAAGAATTTCCCTCACACTTGTTACATTTTTTCTCTTTTCTCTTTTTGGTTTTATTTATTTACTTTTTATTCAAATTAATTAAATAAATAAATCATCTCATTATTTTAATATATTTTTTAAACTTAGTGATTCTTCGATTATTTTTATTTTTTTTACTTTTTAAATTGCATTTTAATAATTTTTCATGGGAGGTTACTTTACATAAATTTTTTTTTTTTAACCTTTTAAATTGCATTGCAATAATTTTTTCATGGGAGGTTACTTAAGATAATTCTTTAAAGTTACTTTTAAAAAGGTGAGTTTTTTTTTTTTTTAGAAAAATTAGGAGAATATCAAAGATTTTTTAAGAAATATGTGTATTTTTATTTCAAATAATTTAATATTTTATTTTTATTTGATTTATTTTTTTCTTTTTATTTTTTCCTTTTCCTCCTTTATCTTTATTTTTATCTTTTTTTTGAGTTTTTTAACTTCACGGGGTTTCACTCAATGAACCTCTAACATATCATGTGACATATCGTGTGCATTCATAACATACTAAATAATACTCTTATTTTGACTACATATTGGAAAGCACCTCTAAAATTCACAGTATTTAAACCCCCCACATTTACAAACCCAATACACCTTCCCAATTTTAAAAACTCCTATTGTCACTAAATATTGTAGGTGACAATTTTTTCATTAACATTTTTTATACCCCTTTACCTTTTTTCATTAAATTTGAGCTCCATTGTTTATACTTGCTAATATAAAAACCTTTTACCCCCTATTATATTCTCAATATATTATGTCATTTTTCTCAATATATATCCCCCAATATGAATGCCCCTGTGAAGCCTCCTCGTTGAACTTTTAGAAAAATGAGGGTGCTGCTGGAAAAAATGAGGGTGCTGCTGGAAATTTCACTTTTTAATTGATATTTGATATTAAGATTTTGGTTGCAATGCCACATGTTATTAGTGTAAAATTCATGAATAACATCCTAACATAATCTAGTTGCAAAGAAGAAACAACAATTTGTAACACTTAGATAAAAAATGTAGATATAATGAGAGAATTCAATCATGAGACCAAATAGACCAAAGAGAATGAACAAAATTTGAATTTCCTTAATGAAATAAAAAAATTACAAATATAGAATACTCTCAATGAGAGAGGTAAACAGTACTAGGTGAGGTTGGGATTATATTGCATGCACATATTTAAACCCCAACAAAAATATTTGTTAGTCTCAATTAACTACCCTTTAATCTCACCATGCAATCATGAATTAGAATTAAAAGTCATACATGCATGACAAACATTAGTTAATTAGTCATGCACAAGTGAAGTCATGCATCCAACATGCAACAGATGCATACATGACAAGGATTGGTTAACTAGGCATGCACAAGTGGATAATTCATGCAGGGATCATGTAAACTCATACATGGAACATGAAACACATGCATGCATAGCCACTACACACACATACGCAGTTATGCACATGCATGCATACATAGACATGTAGAGTTGGAGCGAAAGGCTGGCGTTGCATGTAGAACTAAACTCACTTGAGTAATTAAAGTGAAAATGATGCATAACTCAAACAAATGCATGCATTTGTATAGGAGAAACATATTCTCTTCTAAATAGGAATATCTAAGACCAAGTTCACTCTCTAGCCTTGAACTAGGAAAATGTGAACTAGTTAAATAACTAGGAAAATCTATGTATACACTAATATCCCTTTCAAAGAAAAATATGGTGTGTAGAATTAATGACATCCATAAATATGTAGCTATGTTAGGTACCCATGTACAAACAATTAACAAAAAGGAAGTGAAGTAAAAAGGAAAAACCTAATGGGAAGAGAACCCTGCCTCAAAAGATTATTCTAACTATGCCAACTTTTATTTAGTTATTTGCTTCACTCCCAAGATATCTTACAAATATACATCCTTCTTCTTGGTAAAGGCATTTGTGAATATTTTTGCAAATAGTTGTGAATAAAGTTAGTATTATAGATGGATAACCCCATAAAAGATTTATGGGGGATGAAGTGCATGTGTATCTCTATTTGTTTGTTCTTTTCGTTGTACAAAATCTCTGTAGAACTTAAATGTAATTTTATTATCACACCACATAACAGTTAGTAAATGAAATTGTACACTCTGCTCTTTAAGGAAGTGTAATAAAATGACTTTGGGTTGTAACATTCAATGAACCTCATTTGGCCTCTGTTGATGATAAACAAATGGATTTTTTTTGGTTAAATCAACAACATATACGATTCGAACCTAGCTAGATAACATAACTTAATATGAACTAGAAATTTATGCCATCATTAACCGAATTTGAATCTATGTAACTAATATCGGGTAAAAAAGCGAACCGCACCATTAACATAGTGAGGTATTCACTTGATATCATTCCAATGTAGTTCATATGGATCCTAGACATAACTATAAATAAATCCAATGAAATAAGAGATATCTAAGTGGTAAGGCATAGAAGACGGCCAACAAACTGTTGAGAGCTTATATATTTAACCAAAAATGTAGAACTATCATCTTCTAAATTGACCCTAGATAGGATGGTTGATGAAATTGCCTTTTAATATTTCATTTAAAACCTATCAAATAAATATTCCGCATACTTGGAGTAAGTCATCTTGATTCCTAAATCAAGGTCGCTAATTTTAAGCCAAGAAAGAAAATGAAATAGTAATTTCATATATATCATGGAAAACTTATAAAGTAAGGGGAATCTTAAGTAAGAATCTAATATGAGTTGAGAAGGATTAAATATTTTCACGTGCAAATTTTTTTAAAGTGGAAAATATAATATGTTATTTTTTATTGTTTAAATTGTATTTTTGAATGCTAAATAGAGTATATATAGGACCAAATAAAAAATTTAATTGTAAGAACTTAATTTTTTTTTTATATATAGATATATATGAAGTTGATATCAACATAAAAGTTAACGTAGATCTTCAAATAGTTTATATAAATCTTTTGTTGAATTTTTTTTGAAAAGTATAATATTTAAACATATGATTTACACATCTTTTTTTACTTCTAATTACTTTGCAATATACATAGATACATCATAAGTACGGATCTAACATGCACTGAAAGGAATCAAATTTCTTCATGTGCAAACTTTTTTAGAATGCAAAATACAATGTGTTATTTTTCATTGTTTAAATTTTATTTTGGAATGCTAAATAGAGTATATATATGACAAAATAAAAAATTAAACCATAAAACTTTTTTTTCTTTCTATATATAGATATATATGAAGTTGATATCGACATAAAAATTAACAAATATTCCAAATAGTTTATTTAAATTTGTTGTTGAAATATTTTTGAAAAGTATATAATATCTAAACATCTGTTTTACATATTTTTTTACTTCTAATTACTTTACAACATATTGATTTTTTTAATTACTCAACATTATTTTTCTATTTAAAACATAATGAGTAAAAAAACAAACTTACATATATCCTCCTATTAAACTATACCCTTGTATTAACCCCCTCGCCTCTAAGTAAACTCCATGTCATTATTAATCATTATGTCTCAACCTATACACTTGCATATATTTTCAATCCCGAAGAGGTGAATCATTATGTCTCAACATATACACTGGGATATATTTTCAATCAAGAAGAGGTTTTCGAACGGGGACCGGTGCCGCGTGATTCCAGCATGCAGCCACGTTTTCCATGTTGATTAGGCAGATGCGTGGTTTTCAAAGCGCTCTGTGTGTCCCGTTTGCAGGATAAGCCCCGCTTGCGAGAGCGAGTAAAGGAACGGTGTGAATGACAGCGCCACGACGCCTGAGAGTGTCGTAGTCGACATGCCGATTGCCATAACAACTACAGACTACAGAGGTTGATGGAGCTTGCTCATTTAGGTATTTGTATACTTTGTTAAATGTTAAGTGGTGGTATTCTTAAATAGAGGATGTTGTGGCAAGTGGGTCGCCGTCTTCATAGAAGTCGTTTTCATGATGATCTGTTAACAGTGGTCATGGTCACAATGTGTTGTGATACTCGTAATGTGTCAACAGAGTTTCTTTATCACAATTTTTATGATGTGTGAATGAGAGGTCTTCTTCACTGCATATCATCGCTGTGGCTTTTGATGTGCGAATGCTAGTGTCCGGCTCAGATGTGATGATGTGTTACATAGAAAAATGACGAAAGGGGTGAGTGGAGGTCGTCCTTGCCAGGTGATGATGTGTGACCAAGATTTTTCTGTGAAATTGTGACGTGTTAATAAAGAAATCGTCGTTGAAATGATGATGATGTGTTAATATAGCAGTATATTCACAGGTCTATGTATCCACACTGAAACATTTGTGAGATATCGTGATTGAGTAATTAAAGTTTTCCCGTTTTAAATATTTAATTTAAAATTGAAAAAAATAAACATAGAATGCATAATGTTTTCAAAGCAGGGTGAATATGGAATATTCTATATCTATAATAATTTATTTTTAAGTTAGTGGTTAATTCGAAGTTTAGTGTTTTTGGGCAGTTTTAAACATAGAATGTATAATGTTTTTAAAGCAGGGTGAATATAGAATATTTTATATCTATAATAATTTATTTTTAAATTAGTAGTTAATTGGAAGTTTAGTGTTTTTGGGTAATTTTGTGAAGGATGTGATTATAGTTTTAAATTTTTTTGATTTATTGGTGAGTTTATTTAAAGGTTGTATGAGTTCACTTAAAAGTTATAGGAGTATGAATCTTATCTTGCTCTAGAGACAGATACAAAAAGTTTTCTTCTTCTAGAGAGACACACAAAAAAAAATAGAGTAAAAATCGAGTTAGTTAGTTGCCCATGTAGATATTATTGTACCTCACTTGATGTTCTTGTTAGGTTAGTGTATCAAAAACTACCCTACTTACCATCATCTAAATGAAAAGAAGTATACCTAATGGTGGAAACACACCTTCTTAGCCATATAACAAAAATACTATAAGTTTGGTTTTGGTTAGTCTCTAAAGTTGCATAACTTGCAATAATCATGCTCAGATTAAGATTATCACCTTGTTTTTTGGGTTTGCAACACCCTTCAACAAAGGATGAAGGGTCCAATAATAATGATGATGCACTTCCATTATCATTACCCTACTTAGGTTTCAAGGGTTTTCATCCTTAAAAATGGTTATAAGGAAATGATACAATTTGTCATTTTGGGAGGTCGTAACATTAAAAATGTTTTAAAAATGGTTATATGAAAATAGGAGAACTTGTCATTTTTCAAGGTAGTAAGAATTAGTTACTAATGACACATTTTCAATGCTCACAAAACATAATCATATTCATGTCTAAGAGTTATTTTTACATTAAAAAGATTGAAAAGAATAGACAAAGGAATTACTGAGAAGTTGTTAATGGGTTTGATCATAATATACTATCCAACAATGATAAATAATTGACTAAAATTGTGTTGTCTTCATCTCTATCTTTTCAACCTAACCTTATATTTGAAGTGATCATTTGCAGAAATTAAAAAACGTTTATGCCAAATAAAATATTTGTCATATTGTATACACTCACAAACACATTTATTCTCTTTTTTATAATTAAAAAAATGATCATAACTATTATTTAGTATAAAAAAATTATATTGAACTTAATCACTCAAAATAATATAATCATAAATGAAATGATATAAAATGAAAAATAATATAATAAAACTTACATACCTCAATGTCTAGACAAAATATTCTAAAGAAAACATAGATATTTTATGACTTTCCTCTTTCCATTCAAGTCCACTTCTATGGAGTCACCATTAAACCGATATTACGAATTATCGTTACGAATTATCTTTGAGGTTGGAGGATTAAAAAAAAACAAAACTTACAATTTCTATATTAACTTGACCCTTCAGAACTTCATTGGAACCCTCAAAACTTAATTTGATATTTTGTATAAACTTTATATTCACCCACCTATGACCATATATTTCTTTGTTTCCTTAGAAAACCTTGATATGATTCATTTTTAACTTCTCCAACACGACAATGAATATTAACGCCAAAACTTATTGTACAAGTTATCAAGGATAAGGCTCTTGACCCTTAATTGTCATCCTTGGTTGTTAAATTAAAAGTTCACCTTGAACTTTAAATTTACAACATGTTTCCATCACTCACTTTGGATGTCCAAGAGCTATGTGGCCTTCTTTACTTCACGTTTGAGTTGAAGCTCATGTGAGTAAACAATTTTAGTGAAGGCTATTTCATTTTTCGTAAAAGTGCTTTTAAACGAAAACTTTTCCTTAAGTGAATAAACTTTCCAATTTCTTTCCATGATTTTTCAATGGGCGGAGTCTACTTCAATATTTGTTGTAGTTGTAAAGAAGACCAATAATTTTAGGTTTTCTTTTCCGAAATGGTCAACCCTTTTCCTAACTTCCTTTCCAAGAATTTGCTTTGATGATTTATCTTATGCCAAGTCAAGACCCTCGGTGTGGGTATGAATAATACACATGCATTAATATTTTATGGAAGCTCTTTCACCTGGTTGAGTTACATTATAGAAAGTTTGAAAGAGTGTTTTTTAATTTTTTTTTCCCGGTGCTAACTAATGGGGCTTAATAGGAGTGGTAGTGCACATGTACGGATTTCAAAGGTAAACATAAAGTTTTATCACTTAAGTTATTGGTAGGTCTTAGTAGGTCTTAGTGTAAATATCAAAATTTATATTTAAAGTTATGAGCTTGGAGATTTATTATTAGTTTTTTTATTAATTTTTTTAGATAAATGTATAAAGAAAAGGCAAATCTCACAATATTTAGTCAAGTTGTAGCCATATAACTTCTAATTGAGAAGTCAAAATCATTTTTTTTGTCTTTCTTTCTAACAATGGAATAAAATAGTTACTAAAGAGGAAGATCACTAATAAGTTTCTATTAATATTTTTTAATGAAGTATTGTAAGGTTTCGAAAACCATTAGATAAAATTTTAGAGCAAGATGGAGTCTTTGAACTTAATTATGAAATTAATGAGAATTATGAACTCAATAAGAACTCTAGTTTTAAAAATCCATTATTTTGGGTCAAAAACACAAAAATTACTCCTAGTTTTGAAAAGTGGTGCCAGTAGTGGCAAAATTTCTTTTGAAGGTTAAGAATACTAATTTTCAATACCATTTCCTTCACAAACTTGTAATGTTGTCAACAATAACAATAACATCAACCCTTGAATTGACAGTGGCTCTAACAATAACACCTTTAATTTATTTTTTTTTCTTTTAGTAACATTAGAGAATTAGAGAGATGCACAAGAATAAAACCAAATCTCATTGATCAAACTGCTTGGACAACCATTACATTATATATGCACACATAGAGAACCTCTAGGACAATCGATATCCAAATAATTCGGATCACCAACTCACAATACAAACTATGAAGACACAAATCATGACTAAAACACTAACTACGAGAAC
>APFE030569277.1:85180-210822 GCA_000404065.3 Pinus taeda
GATCCTAAATTGAATGCATACCCAAAGGTTGATATTCTATCATTAGGATTTCTAGCCCAATTTGAATAAGAAATACCTACCAACTCAACATCGAATTCATCAATATACAAAATACTAAAATAAAGTGTTCCCTTCAGATATCGAAGGACTTTCTTTATTGCTTTCCAATGACTTTCACAAGGCTTAGCCATAAACTGGCTAAGGATGTTGAAAAAATATGCTATGTCTAGCCTGGTAGTGGTGAGGTAGTTCAAACTTCCCACCAACTGACTATACAAAGTTCCATTCACGTCTTTAGATCCATCATCACTATACAACCTGGCATTATATTCGAAAGGAGTAGACACTTATTTGCATTCAAGCATATGAAATCTTTCAAGGATTTTCTTTGCATATTTTCTTTGTGTGATCATTGTCTTACCAGATTCTCTACAAATTTCAAGACCCAAACAATAATGCAATTCGTCAGGATCCTTCATTTCAAATACTTATGACAACCAATTTTAATTTCTTTAATCAACCTGAATGAAATGCCTATTATAAGAAGATCATCAACATATAAATATAGCAAGGAAATATTCCCATCTTCATCTTTCTTGATGTACAAGTTAGGATCACTTTTGCTTCTGAAAAAACCTTTTTCATAAAGAAATGAATCATTTTTCACATACCAAGATCTCGCTGCTTGTTTCAAACCATACAAAGCTTTCTTTAACCTACAAACAAGATGCTCATGTCCCTGCTTAACAAACCCTTCAAGATGAACCGAATAAACTTCTTCTTTTAGTTCACCATTCAAGAAAGAATATTTGACATCTAAGTGATTCATTTTCCAATTTTGTTTTGTAGCTAATGAGATCATGATTCTAATTGTATTCGGTTTAGCTATAGGTGAAAAAGTATCTTCATAATCAATGTCTTCTTTTTGTGAATATACTTTTGCAACTGATCTAGCTTTATACTTATCAATACTACCATGAGAATTAAACTTTGGTTTGGAAATCCATTTGCATCCTATGGGAACTCTATCTTTGGGTAATTATGTTAATTCCCATGTGTCATTTTCATATAGTTGCATTGCTCATCCATTGCATCTCTCCATTCTTTATATTATTTATATTCTTCACAACTTGAAGGTTCTACAACATTCATTACATGAGACATCAACGTATAATCTTTATACCTTATAGGTGGTTGAGCTTAACATGATGACCTCCTTAGATTTTTACTGCTTTCATACTTATTTTTGATTTGTGGAGTCTCTTGTTCTCTTGTTGGAGTGTCATGACTGTTGGATGCTTCCTGCTCTTAAACTTGTACCTATTCCTGTACCTGTTGTTGTACATGTTCTTATTCTTATTCAAAACTTGCTTCAATTTTGACATAATCACCAATATCATGCCATACATCAGTGTTACTCATTTTATCACCTTCATCTACATTTTCATGAAACACCGCATCCCTACTTGTAAGCAATCTATGTGAAGTAGGATCAAACAACTTGTATACCTTTTGATCATCATAATAACCAATGAATGTGCACTTAATTGATTTTGCTTCAAGCTTTCTTCTCTCATATTTTGGAATATGAGAAATGATTCACTTTTGGTTTATATCCATAAAATGCTTCAAAAAGTGTTTTCATATCTAACCTTTTGGTTGGACTATTATTTTTCAAATAAACAACAGTAATAATGGCTTCAACCCAAAAGCCATTAGAGATATTTTTACCTTGAATCATTTTTCGTGCACATTCGACTAATGTTCTATTTTTCCTCTCATCAAATCCATTTTTCTAAGGTGTATGAGGCACTCTAAATTATTGTAGAATCCCATGAATTTTTTAATATTGATTAAAAGCTCTTGATTTGTATTCTCGCCCTTGATCAGATCTGAGAATTTTGATGTATTTCCCGGTTTGTTTTTCGACCATGTTTTTGAATTCCTTAAAGTACTCAAAAACATCACTTTTCTTTCTTATGAAATATACCCAAGTGTATCTCGATCTATCCTCTATAAAAATAAGAAAATATAATGCTTCCTCCAAGAGATCTAGTTTGCATAGGTCCACATACATCAATATGAATTAATTCAAGTATTTCTCTTTGCCTTTTTTCTTCATGTACAAGAAATTCCTCTCTATATTGCTTGCCAAGTGCACATGCTTCACATTCAACATGATTATTCTTCATAACATGAAGACCTTCAATCATTGTTTTTCTTTGAAGTAACATTAAATCATTGTGATTTAAATGCACATACCTTTGATGCCATACATTTTCTATTGACATTGTTATAAATGCCAATGCTTGATGCCCTATCCTATTCACATTCAGCTTATACAAGCCTCCAACTTTGGTACATGTGGCAATAACCTTGTAGCGATCCTAGATATTTTTAACAACACATTGTGATTTGACAAATTCCACCTTTAGATCTTGATCAACAATAGTAGAAACATAAATTAAATTATTTTTTATACCGGGAACATACATCACGTCATGGATCTGTCTCTCTTTTCCATTAGGCAACATCACACCTCTCATTCCATAACCTTGAACTTGAAGGGATATATTATCTCCTAGATAAACACATGTTCCATCAATATTCTCATGATATTCATCAAACCAATATTAATTACAAGAAATATGGAGTGATGCACTAGAATCAATGAACCAAGCATTCACATCATCAGTCTCAGTAGTCAATGTAGCATCAGAAACAAACAATCTGATATTTTTAAATCCATCTTTGATTGAGGTGCCTTTGTCACAAAATTCCCATTAGTCCTTTTGTTTCTCTGTTTAGACTCATTATATTTTCTTTTATAACAATCTTTAGCATCATGTCTAGGTTTTCCACAATAATGGCAATCATCATTTCTCTTACCATGAACTAGAAATTTAGGCTGCCATACATTTCTTCTTTGCTTGAGACTTTCCTCCTTTGATTTTGTCCCATGGATTGCCTTTGTATGGCTTCTTAACCTTGGCTGCCAAATCTAAACTGTTTGAACCCAAATTGAAGTTCTTCATCCTCTCTTCCTCTTGTATAAGAATACCTGTCAATTCATCAAAAGTAGGAGGCTTCTCTCTAGCTGAAAGACTTGAAACAAAAATTTGATAATCTTGCACTAAGCCATTTAATGTTATGGTGACCAAGTCAATATTGGACACCTTCTCCTAACTTATCACTTAGCTTCTTGACACAGGAAATCTAATTGCTTATACTTTCATTGTCCTCCATTTTAATTGACAAATTCTTGGTCTTCAAGAACAAAATCTAGTTGGTATTAGATGTTTCATACAATATTTTGAGAACATCCCATGTTTCTTTGGATGTTTTGCAGTCCCTAATATGAGGAATGATGTTGTCCTTAACTGACATTCATAGCAATACCTTTGATTTTGTTTCCCTTTTTTCCTGATCTGGAATAGCTGCAGCAGGGGTGGGTTTGGGCTCTGCCCACTGACTATGGGCCAAAAATTATTTCCCTCTCAGATTGTTAATACCTTGAATTTCCAATTTGCATAATTTCCTCCATCAAGTCTTGTGGAATCATTCAAATAAGTTTCAGCCAAAAAAATTGACATAATGGCAAAAACAATGTTCCTAATCAATAAAATGCAACCAAATCCACTAGATCTACACCCAAATTTACCAAATCCAACACAAAGTACACATGATCTAGAAAAAAGCAAGACTTAATCTTGGTTCAAATAGAAAAAAAAACCAAAAATTACTTCTTATCTCTCTTTTTTTACCAAAAACTTTATTGTCCCTTTTTTAATCAAATACAACTTTTTATCAAAAATTTTTAACTTTCACCCCAAAGAAGATATTTAACTCCTTATACCACGTAAATTATTTTTCACCATGAAAAACTAAATCCCATACAACTTCTTTAATCTAAGCACTATAACTCTTCATAAAAAATTAAATTAACTTTATGGATTGGAAAATCATTTTGGAAACATAATAATCAAACCAATGACTCACCACCGTGGAGATAATACAAGCTGAATAAAGGATCCAACTACTTCTCACACCTTATGTTACGTACACAAAGGTTTACAAATAACTTCACAAATTTGATAACGCCCCTAGTTCAACAAATGGATCAAACTGTCCACAATTTTATGCTGGAAATAATCACTAGACTGATCACACCTCTACAACCACAACCTTGATTTTGTAAAATTTCTACAAATCAATGATCCACAAAATTTAATAAAGCTGGCAGTGATGAACCACGACCATATGAGATGAAGGTTTGTGCAATTAGGGCCTTTACAAGAGAAATGGACAACACCAATTGGATTTGACTACGACCTTAGCCAATAATAATAATAATTGGAGAGAAATGACTTAACAATAAGATCTCACAACCCTCACAGATTTGCGCCCTCTTACTTTCATATCTGAAGCCTCACTAGATCTCCCTCTCTGGCTCGGACACCATATTAGAGAATCAGAGAGAAGCACATGAATGCAATAAAATCTCATTGATCAAACTACTTGGGAAACCAATACATTATGTAAGCACACATAAAAAACCTCTAGGACAATCTAGATCCAAATAATTTCGATCACCAACTCACAATACAAACTATGAATACACAACTCATGACTCAAACTCTAACTATGAAAACACAACTCATCAACTCTATCTCGTCATATCATTTCTACATATTCCAACAGGTAAAAAGTACAACTTATGTGGAACAATCATCTTTACAACCTATAACTTTGTAACCAAAAACTTAAAATCAACCCTAGAATCTTAGTGACACTCTAATTTTTTAATGTCAAAATTGTAACTTCTTCGATACCCACAATCTTGACAACTGGTACACTCACAACAAAAATCATAAAATCAATCCTTAAATTGAAAACATATTCTTTCAATAACACTCTACCATCCTAATAAATTTTTCAAAAATAACATTGCAACATTTTCAAAATCATAAAAAAAACCCAAAAACATTACAAATGAAATCATAAAAAGAGCAAGAAAACTAAAAATATAGGGAAACATAAATAAAAGTATTAATAAACTCAACGAATGGGAAAACCCCCCAAAAAAAAAAAAATTCTTTTCCTAATTAAAATTATATTTTTAAATATTCCTTCTAAATATTTAATTTAGATTTGAAAAAATAAAATATAGAATATATATATTTTTAAACGAGGGTAAATATAATGTTGTAGCTAATTGTAAGTTTAGTGTTTTTGGGTCACTTGTTTTGTGAAGTATGTGAGTCTAGCTTCAAATTCCCTTCATTTATCTTGTGAGACTACTTAAGGGTTGTATGAGTTCACATAAAAATCATAGTGGTGGACATGTAAATACTCCTTGTATAACTAGAGTACAAATATTATCTTCCTCTAGAGATAGAGAAAAAAAATAGAGTATAAGTTCGCTCTGTTAGTTTCGCTGGTTGAGTGTTGTGAATCATAATCAAGAGGTTACAATGTTAAAGTCCTTGAGCTAGTTAGTTGCCTATGTAGATATTATTAGACTGCACTTGATGTTCTTGTTATGTTATCTTGTCAAAAACTACCGTACATACCATCATCTAAATGAAAGGAAGTACCTAATCGTGCAAACACATCTTCTTAGACATATAACAAAAATACCATGAGTTTAGTTTTGGTTAGTCTCTAAAATTGCATAACTTGCAATAATCATGCTCACATTAGGATTATCACCCTTTTCTTTGGGTTTGCAACATATCTCAACACACGGTGAAGGGTTCAATAATAATGATGATGGGATTCCATTATTATTACCCTACTTAGGCTTCAAAGGTTTTCACCCTTAAAAATCGGTATAAGAAAATGATAGAAATTTTCATTTTGGGAAGTAGTAACACTAAAAACTTTTTAAAAATAGTTATATAGAAATAGGAGAACTTGTTATTATTGAAGGTAGTAAGAGTTATTTACCAATGACACATTTTCAACGCTCACAAAACATAATCATATTTATGTCTAAGAGTTATTTTTACATTAAAAACAGTGAAAAAAATAGGCAAAAAAATTACTAAAAAATTACTAAAATGTTTCATCATAATACACTATAAATAATTGACTAGATATGTGTTAGCTTTATCTCTAGATTTTAAACCTAACCTTATATTTGAAGTGATCATTTGCAAAAATAAGAAAAACCTTTATACGAAATGAAACCTTTGCATTAAGTGAATAAACTTTCCAATTGCTTTCCACGATTTTTCAATGGTCGGTGTCTACTTCAATATTTGTAGTAATTGTAAAGAAATTTAAAAATTTAAATAATTTTAGGTTTTGTTTTCCGAAGGGGTCAACCCTTTTCTTAACCTCCTTTCCAAGAATTTGGTTTGATGATTTATCTAATGCCAAGTCAAGGCCCTAGGTGTGGGTATGAATAATACCCACCCCTTAATATTTGCATGGAGAACATAAGTTTATATTAATTTTATGGAAGCCCTTTCACCTGTTTGAGTTAGATTATAGAAAGTTTCAAAAAGTGTTTTTTAATTCTTTGATTTCGGTGCTAAGTGACGGGGCTTAATAGTGTACATGTATGGATGCCAAGCACTTTGTGTAAATATAAAGTTTTATCACTTAAAGTTATTGGTAGGTTTTAGTGTAAATATAAAAATTCACAGTGAGGTTATAAGTTTGGTGATTTATTATTAAATTTTTTGGATAATTGTTTTCTAGATTGAGGTTAATAGTGAAAAGCGAAATATCAAAATATTTAGTCGAGTTTTAGCTGCATCCATTTCTAATTGAGAAGCCAAAATCATACTTCTTTCTAACCATGGAACAAAATAAAGTTACTAAAGATGAAGATTATTAATAAGTTCGGAATATATGAAGTATTGTAAGGTTTCGATAATCATTAGATAAAATTTTAGAACAAAAAGATTCTTTGAATTTAGTTATGAAATTGATTAGAATTATGATCCTAATAAGAATTCTAGTTTTAAAAATCCATAATTTTGTGCAAATACACCAAAATTATTTTTAGATTTGAAAAGTGGTATTACTAGTGACAAAATTTATTTCAAAGGTTAAAAATACTACTTTTCAAGACCATTTCTTTCACAAACTTGTAATGTTGTCAATAATAAAATTGAAGGTGGCTTTAACAATAACATTTATAATTTATTTATTTATTTTTGGTAAAGATTAAACTTATGTGGAAACATAATCTTGACAATGTACATCTTTGTAACCAAAAACTTGAAATCAACCATAGAATCTTAGTGGCACTATCTTTTCTATAAGGTCAAAATTGCAACTTCTTCAATATCTGTGATCTTAACAGTTTGTATTGTTGCAACCAAAATCATAAAATCAACCCTTAAATGCAAAATATATTCTTTCAATAACACTCTACCATCCCCATATTTTTCAAAAAATAAAAATAATATTGCAATATTTTTTAAATCATAGAAAAAAACCAAAAAAAAAAGGAGAAAGAAAACAAAAAAAAATATAAAAGGAGAATAAAACAAAAAAAATATTATATAAAAGAAGAAAGAAACAAAAATACAAGGAGAAAAATAAAAAAATACTAATAATCAATGAAAGGAAACCGGAAGGAAAAAAAAATTCCAAATTAAATTATTTATAATAATTAGGAATTAAAAATAATAACCTATTTTGAAAACAATTAAATTAAAAAGAAAAATAAAACTTTTTTCTTTAAATTACAGTAAAATTAAAATGATAATAATGTGTGTGTGTGTGAATAAAATAAATTTAGAACTAAAAGAATAAAAAAATTTAGTAAATGAATACGACTTTCCTTAAATGAAATCCCACTCCATTCCACTTCCACCTGTTCTCTTTTATACTATGCCCCTTGCCCCTGTTTCCACTCAACTACATCCTATATCATCTTTCCTTAGTGCTCGCCACCTCCCCTCTCCACCACTACCTCATCTAAAGGAGAAAGATCATCGCAGGAGAGATTCTCCTCAGCATCAGGGTGGTAGACCTCAAATCTACAGTGCTGAGGAGGTATAGACAGTTGGGGATGTTGTGTAGAGTATTCCTAGGATCTACGCATCGATCGATAACAAACAGGAAGATCATGAGGAATCTATCATTGAGATGGACAACAAGCTTTGTGATCAAGTTATTTCTATTTTGATTGACCCTATATCTAATTATAGTTATGTTAATCCTAACCTGGTCGATAAGTGTGGTCTGAATAAAGAAGTGCATGTAGAGTCTTGGTTAGTGCAGTTGGATACAGGTACCAAGAAGAGAGTTCATCACTGGGTAAGAGTTTGTACATTTAATTTGAATGGTATGCCTACCACAACACCTTTGAATGTATTACAATTGGGATCATACAATATATTGTTGTGCAGGGATTGGTTGTACCTTCATAGAACCAAGGTGGATTGCTATGACAAATCCATTAAGTGCTTGGATGATAATGGGGAACAAAGAGTTTTGCAGGGTAACAAGAAAGAAAAATCAGTTAGAATGATGAAAGCTATGTAGGCCAAGCATAGTCATAGGAAAGGGTGTGCATTATTTTTTATACATATCTCTAGTGACAAACGTAAGGAAGTTGAGAATGTAAATGTTTTGAATAGTTACCTTGCTCCACAGTAGTTTTAGGATGTGTTTCCCGCAGATATTTTCAGACTCGTCACCTCAGAGAGAAGTAGACTCTTCGATTGAGTTGGTGCCAAGAGCATCTCCGGCATCAAAGGCACGCTACAGGATGAGAACTCCAGAGTTGGTAGAGTTGAAGATTCAATTGAAGGAAATGTTGGACAAGGGATAGATTAGGCCATGTGTATCACCATGGGGCACACCTGTATTGTTTATGAAAAAGAAGGATGGTACTCTCAGGGTGCGCATTGACTATAGGAAATTAAGAAACATTACCATCAAGAACGGGTATTCATTACCGAGGATTAATGACTTGTTTCATTAACTGAAGGGAGAAACAATGTTCTCTAAGATTGATATGAGATTCAGATATTATCAGGCACGCATTAAGGAAGAGGACATATACAAGACAACATTCCAGACTAGGTATGGGCATTATGAACTTTTTGTAGTTCCATTTGGTTTAACTGATGTTCCAGCTACCTTTATGTGCTTGATGAATAGTGTGTTGCGTTCATATTTGGACAACTTTTTTATTGTGTTAATTGATGATATATTGGTATATTCTAAAAATAAGGAAGAGCATGCCAAGCATTTAGAAATAGTGTTCAGATTGTTGAGACATCATCAGTTATATGGTAAGATCAACAAGTGTAGTTCCTTTCAGAATGAGGTACACTACTTGGGACATGTGGTTTCTAAGGATGTAATAGCAGTGGAACCTGGAAAGGTAGGAGCTATCATGGAGTGGGAAGCTCACAGGAATGTGGAAGAGGTAATATATTTCATGGGGTTAACAGGTTCTTACAGGAGGGTCATCAAGAACTTCTCGTAGATTTCTTATCCTATCACATCATTGCGGAAGGAAGGTAACAAGTTTGAATGGACAGAGGAGTGTGTGGCCATTTTTGAGCAACTCAATCAGTTTTTGACACATGTAGCAATATTAAAGATTGCAGATATGGGGAAAGAGTTTGTAGTGTGTACATATGCTTGCAAGAGAGGAATTGGTGGAGTCCTTATGCAATATGGATAGGTGGTATGCTATGAATCAACGAAAATGAATGAACACGAGTGGAACTACCTAACGCATGATTTTGAGCTAGCAACAATCATACATGCATTGAATATGTGGAGGCACTATATTCTTGATAGGAGGTTTGTATTGATGAGTGATTACACTAGGTGCGATATCTATTTGACCAACTGAATCTGAATGGTAGGCATGCTCGGTGGTTGGCCATGATCAGTGAGTTCAACTTTGAGATCAAGTATATCAAAGGTAAAGAGAACAGGCTGGTAGATGATCTTAGTAAGTAGATAGAGGTAAATCACATAGCAGTTATGAGTAGCTATGAGCACCTATTGGACATATTTACAGGATAGGATATTGCAGACATGGAAAATTTTAGGGGCTAATAGTTGGAGGTGGGTTAATTTTCCATGATTTTTTTACAAAAAAGATTCGCCAATTTCCATTTGTTTATAAGAATTATTTGCCCAAATTTTACAATATAAATTTATTTTACCTTAAAAATCACCAACATTATATAGACACTATATATAAAATCATCATAAGTTTGAATAATTTTACAAATATATCAATAAACACTTTATAGTTTACATATTAGGGACTAATGAGATTCACCAATGTTTTAAACTTCAAGATATATTTCCATCCTCAAAATTTCCTTGATTGCACGTAAGTCAGCAGGATGACAGGTATATGGAGATTATGTGGAGGTTGTAGTGGAGTTCAGGTACAGGTACATGTATAGGTAGTGGTACAAATACAAGAACATATGCAGGTGCACATGTGGACTATCATCTCATGACATATGGATTGGTTAGATTTAGGGAAATGATATATGTGGCAAATAAAAGTGATCTTAAGAAGGTGATTTTGAGCGGTTTTCATGTGAAACCATATTCAGGTCAACCAGGTTATCAGAAGATGTTGATAGTAGTGAAGAATTCTATTATTGGCCGAATTTGAAGAGAGACATAACAAAGTTTATTTCTAGGTGCTTGGATTTTTAGTAGGAGAAGGTATAGTGTAAGCATTCAAGTGGAAAACTATAGTAGATTCCAATTCCAGAGTGGAAATGGGAGGTCATTTGAATGGACTTTATCATAGGTTTACAGAGGATAGTAAGGCAACATGATTCCATCATGGTAGTGGTGGACAGGTTGACAAAGGTAGCGCACTTCATTCCAGTGAAGTATACATTCTCAACGAGTGATGTAACATAGGTCTTCATGAGAGACGTGGTTAGATTGCATGGACTTATGAAGAATTTTGTGTCAGAAAGGGATGAAAAGTTCACTTCCAGGTTTTGGAAGGAGTTATTTGTAGGTTTGGGCACAAAGTTAGCCTTCAATACAACTTATCATTTGCATACATATGGACATATAGAGAGGGTTAATGGTATATTGGAGGACATGTTTGGGATATATGTGATGCATCAACAGTGGAAGTGGGAAGAGTACCTTCCATTGGTAGAGTTCACTTATAAAAATGGGTATCAATAATCCTTGAGGATGAGTCCATTGGAGGCATTGTATGGGTGGAGTTGCATTACTTCCATTAGTTGGAGTGATCATATTAACAGGGTGTTGATTGGACCAAACATATTGACAGACATGAAGCAGGAAATGTAGTTAATCAAGAAGAATCTGAAAGGAACAGATAATATGAAAAATAGTTATGTAGATTGCAAAAGGTTGGTCAAGGAGTTCTGGGTTGGGGAACAGGTGTACTTGTGCATCAAACCAAAGAAGAGCTCTTTATGGATTAGATCATGTGCCAAGATGGCACCTCGGTTTTTTTTACCTTTTAGGATTATTGAGAGAATTAGGCCAGTAGCCTATCGACATGCACTACCTCCGATAATGAAATTCCATGATGTTTTCCATGTGTCATTGCTTAAAAAGTATGTTAAATATGTTAATCATGTGATTGAATGGTTTGTATTGTAGGTGGAGCCAGAAGGAGAATTTTGGCCAGAACCATAGTGAATTTTGTAGAGAAAGATGGTAATGCTCCATAACCGAGAAATTGAGCAAGTTAAACTACAATAGAAGCACTTTGAGCCTGATGAAGCTACATGGGAGATAGCGGATTAGATGCGGGCTATGTATCCTTCCTTATTTGTTAGTTGAGCGGATGTTTGGATTATGTCTTTAGTAAATGTTTCGGTATATTTTTTGATGAGGTTTGGTATATGTACATATGCATATGGATGTAAATACCTCCATGAGCTATGTAAAAATCTCCAATAAGCGGTATGGGTGTCATGTCATTATGATGTTATAATTGTTATGTTGTCATATTGGTTTGCTTCTTAGCAGGATGATCATTGTAAATATTGTAAGGAGCTAAGTTATAAATATCGATGGGTTGCATGTTTTGCTTATAGAAGTCTTGTTAGTTGTAGGTGGTGTTGAACATTGAGGATGGTGTTCCCCAAAGGGCAAGGGTTTTGTAATAGCCCTGGTGAAAATTAAATGTAATAAATGTTAATAAAGGAAAAATAATAATCACAGTAGATGGGCCACTTAGTCCAAGCTTAATGTTGGGAAAAATCATAGTGGTGGGGATCACTGGTGATTAATTAATGGCTAAGGAAATTGGAAAGGAAATGGAAAAGGATTTGGAAATAAAAGCATGACATTTTGGCACATTTATTTATGAAAATAATGGAAATTACGAGAGAAGCGAGGTGAAAGGTCATAGGTTGCACATGAGAAGAAAAAGGAAGGAAAATAATGGAAAATTAATAAAATAAAAGCCTCATTAAAAAATGCTTATGAGTTAGTTGACAAACTTTTGTCTTTTCAATTTTTGAGCTCTCTCTATATTCTCTCTCTCATACTCTTGAACACTTAGAGTTTTCATGGAGCACTGTTGGAGGAGTGTGGCATACTGATCGGAATATGGATTAGGGGTGAAAATTTGTTAAAAAATCAAATTGTTCAAAATTAATCAAATCCTAAACTACTGCATCCATCTCGGCGATATGATCCCAACGCAACTAGTTTTGTTCAAAATGGAGTTCATATGAGCATGTTAGAGCTCGCTGATCATTTCACCAAAGAGGCAAAATTTTGGAAAAAGGTTGACTGGGATGCTGACTAGGCATCCGTATAGCCCAATCAGCAAGGAGAATAGTCCTTGGAATATTCCCTAAAATATTTCTTAGAATATTCCCTAGAATATTCCTTGAAATATTCCCTAGAATATTCCTTAGAATATACTTGTATAGGTGGATGAATCATATGTTGACAAGTGGCAGCACTGCACTGGGAAATTGGTAATGAGGTGGACCAATTAGAAGGTGACATGTGGCAATCCTAGACGCTGCGACATGCACCTACAATGGTATGTCAAAGAAATTTGGAGGTGCGGGGGTTCGACCTTGTGACCTCCCCTTCACTAGCCACACATCTTACTGCCTCTACTACGAGTTGTTACTTAACCATAAGGTGGACCACACAAACTTAAAGTTTAATGGTGTGAAGGTTGGTAGTTAGGAGGGCCAACCCTCAAGCCAACCCTCCCCACGTTAATGTGCCAACAGACTGTGTGGTTAATGTATCCAAATGGAAAACAATGGATTACAACAAAACGGTTAATATTTTTGTTATACCATGTGAACACCAAATGAAAATCGTTATGGTTACCGTGACCTTCGTGGTCCAACACTGCAATGATTAAGCCACCATGTGAACACTCCAGTGGTCTGTTAACACAACCATGTGGATAACCTCCGGCGGCTCCAACACGACAGTCACAGTTATGCCATGTCAACGCACATAATAAATCACCAGGTCCGGGTTATGGTTTCGGAACCATTAGAGGAAAATCATGCTAAAACCACATCCATGTGACCACTCCCCTCTGGAGGTGATAGTTAATTAACTACATGGGTTTATCGTTACAGAAACCAAATTAGTGCGTAATTAATTTTAGGTCAACATTTAATTAATCCCAATTTGTGTTAATTGTGGGATTAGCGCTTAAGCATGCTTATGGATAATTAAGCAATTCTTATCTACTAAATAAATATGCTTTACATTTGGCAGAGATTTTGGTAGATTCCGTGAAATCTAGAACCGCCCCTAATTTTAGTGGGATTAATTGAAGTTTTCCACATTTGGAGGAGGATTTGTAGGGAAAAAACTATTTAAGCCATAACTGGAGCATTTTTCGACCAAATGGAGCTTAGGAAAAGGTGTTCCGAGCTAATTTTGACATTATGAACATAATGGAATAGATTTCAGAGGCAATGGGGCACTTTTGTATGTGATTTTTCCACATTGAAGTTTAATGATGCCTAGGGTCACCAAGGAGGAGGTCAAGCCCATAATAACTGTGGTTCGTTTGCATATTTAGGAGAGTCATACTAGGGGTTTTGGGATGCTCTGAGTCCATCGAAGAAGATTTTAGGAGCTGTAAAGAAATGTAAATTGTAATTTTTCCTATTTTTAGCAAATACAGAGGCCCAAGCCATGGAAGCTAGACCAAGGAGATGTAGCCAAGGAGGGGGAACTCCTTTATCAAAACAATATGTTAAGTGATATTCTTGATGGTTTATTTTTCATTTTATTGTTGTTGTTAAACACTTTACTTTCATTCTATTCTGCTCATGATTCTCACATTAAATTTGACACAAATTTACCTATTTACACCCACAAACAACTTAAGGAAACCTATTCACAAGAAGCAATAGACAAGCATGTGTTTATAAATATGTAATTGAAATTAGCACAAAAAAACCAAAATTCAACTATAGATCAAGTTGGTATTAGAGAAAAGGTTTATTTACTTGATTGCTTGAGATTTGTGCAAGGAGAACTAAGCGGTATGGGTGTTTGCTGGGAAAAAATATTGAGAGGCGGGGGGGCGTGAATTAGAATTTTTTTTTAAACTCACAATAATAATTTTCTTTTCTGAAATGTACACATGATGTGAATCAACCCAACTAGCATATATACGTGATTGTTTTAAAAGAAACTAGCGTATGCTCAGTAAACATGTAAAATAGAGAATTCTTTGTCTGTTAAACTTGAACTAGAATGTAAGGGATTTATTAGGCATTTGATAAGGAGTAAATAGGTGTAGTAAGAACAGAATAAATTATCATTATCGCACATAAGTAACACACATGAACACCAGGATTTAAGGTGGAAACCTAATGTTGGATAAAACCAACATTGTTTTCATATTAGTCTTTGGTGGGCTCCAGTATTGCAACAATAATGCTACAACTCCTGGGGCTTCCTTCTTTACTTTTTATCAACCCTGTAGTTTGTAACAAACTTGGAAGTGATGGCGTTGTATGCACAAGTACTAGCTCTTACTGCAGGCTGTCACTTAATCAGCTGGTGCAAGTTCGCTAGGAGCTTAAGCCAACTTCTACGAGTTCTCAGAAGAAGCTTTTAGTGTGATGGAAGAAAGCTAACTCTACAAGGGCTATTCTACTTGCAGAAAGAGAAGGAAAACTGAAATCAAACACAAACCCTAGCAAACCCTATCTTACCCTAACCCTATTTTTGCAAGAAAAGAGATGGAAACTAATGAAGTGAGTGCCATTGATTACTGAAAAGGTAAATTGAATTTATTCAAGCTACTTCTGAAGAGAAATGATAATAAATAATCTTTTTGTACTTTTGAGTATTTTTATGTGGAATTATTATGCTTGTGATTGGACTGGTTGTGACTATGCAGAGTTTTGGTGGCAAAGGAAAATGGAGTTTTCTTTTACAGAAGGTGAGGAAGGTGTGGAGAGGTCCTAAGAAGCCCCTAGTATCCTTCTAAAGAATTCCATTATGATCAGACTTCAAAAAATCACTCACAGGAAATTCTACAGGAGGCTGGAGGGGATCTACAAGAGGTTCTATAGGGGGATCTACAGGAGGAGGCTGAACGTTGTTTTTAGGGTTTTGAAGGTGGAAGAATGATAGGAAAGGGGGACTGAAGGCTGGATGAAGGTGTTGAGTTGTCTAAAACTTGTCAAGGGAGATCAGGGATGAACGTGATGGTTGGATTTGCTCGAATGGCAAGAAAGCAGCCTTATGGAAGAAAACGCAGAAATTAGGGCAGATTGGAAAAGTGTTGTGAATGAGTTGAGAAATCTAGGAGAAGTGAGCTGGTGCCAGTTGTTTCATGGAGTGATGGTGAGCTAAGATTTCTTGCAAGAGATCTACACATTCACTTATCAAAACTTGACCAAAGAAAGAACTAAAAATAGAGTTTTGTCTAGCTTAACCTAGTTTCTGACCTAAAAACAGAAAAATGCTTAACAGTACCTTATGAACAGAAAAGCATGTGAGATAACTATGGAAAATGAATAGGAGATGATCTAAGCATGTGAATCTAAGCTACTATCAACTTTTCAAAATCAAGTTATCACACTAGCAATTGCATGAAAGAGAAAAAACTGTGTTTTTTGTGGCAACAGTAGTACCTTGACCTCAAGTCATAGTCCCAAGAAGGGAGAAAGGAGATCAGGGCCTACTATGGCCTTTTTGAATCTTATTTTGTCACTTCAGCAACCTACTTGCACAACTGATACAAAGACAACTATGTGAATCATCAAAAGAAACCTAACTTAACAAGTAAGATGAATCTATTCAATAGAAATTTACATATTTCGCCAAAGAGTCCGCTAATAACAGAATTATGTGGTGGTTGCTCAGGAGGTACTAGATAACTACCAGGTGGATGAGGTGGTACACTTGAGGTTGAAGCAAAATTATTGGCCTGCGGGAATCAAACATGCACTTGCGAAAGTCGTCTCTGTCGATCACGCAGATGGTCATCCTGCCCTCGACCAGGCATGGTGGGCGGCAGTGATGCTCTGCGCGAGTAACCTTCAACCAACTAGGCCCTTCCTTCCGCAGCTACAGCAAATAGGCCCGCCCTTACACATTACATAAGTCATATTGCTACAACAAATCAATAGGTATGTAGGCAGGGTGATACTGATCTGCCCTGGTCATTCTATACGAGCAACTCATGAATGGAAGCAAGAAAACATATAAATACACAAAGAAGGTGTTGGGAAGCTTGGGTTGGGCCCTAAACCAAGAGCTTCAGCCCTTTGAAAGAGATCAGTGCTAGCTCAAAAACTGTTTCATCTTCATTTATAAAAAAATAGCAGTTACATCACATAAACTGTCTTAAAAAAGAAATCGAAAATAAGCCAACCAATGTACTACACAAAAGTGTGAAAATATACTAACAACAAGCTAACCTACTGAGGCTTGAAGCCTTCTTATTTATACAAATGGGGACTCCCAATATTCCTCCTAAACTCAAGGAAATCAACTTCCTAGGGCTGAAGATAAACACCAGTCCTACTTGACCTGGTTGGCTACCCCTTCGAATCATCAATGTGGGCCTTTGTGCTCTGAACTGCTGATGGATAATTCGAGGGAAGGGGTCATTAATGAAGGAGACACCCTCCCTACAAGTTCTCTTCAATGTTTTCCTCAAGTTTGGCTGCCATTTGCTCATAAATTCCTTGTCTTTGTCCAAAATTGTCCAAAACATCTGCAATAAACACTCATTAGACTACATGGAAAAGTGACTAACCCAATTCACACTATTAGCATAAATATATTCAAAAACATGCAACAAAATAATGAGAATGGTGGATTAATTCGAAATAAGAGGCAAAATGAGCCCATATAGTTACCCATTTATGGGGCTCATCATCACCGCCCTGCTGAATGGATTGTTCATCCTCTGAGCAACTAATCTAGCTCTTCATCTTTAATAGCCTTGATAGATTCCCTGACATCCCAAGCCTCTGCTGTGATGTTTTCCTCTCTATCATGGAAACCTTATTTCTTGTCCACTTCTTCCCATTGTTTATGTTCTTCCTCCTCCTTAACTCCTTCCAACAATCCTAGCAGTAGTGGAGGACTGAGTTTATGCCAAATCCAGTTGGCTTTCAAATTTTGCATTGAATGCTTATATAGGGGCACTCTCCTCATGGCTTCCCTCATCCTGTTTGGGGAATGATACTCCCTAATCCTTAGGCTATGTGGCACTGTATTCCACCTTCTCATGCAGCCATGAAGGCAGTGATCGCCAAACAATCTTTCCATATCCTCAAAATGAGAAATAGCCTATGCTTGCTTGTCAACATAATCAGGGAGAACTTGAGGATTGGCTACAAGGTGTTGGTGGGCATAAATGAGAGCCAAGGGTTCTGCTGGTTCTTCCCTTATCATTAGGGGCTCACTTAGCTCTTTTGTCATCATTTTTTGAATTTCCACTGCTCTCTTCTCTTCATGGCTCATCCAAGAAGTCATAGCCATTAACTGCAAATCTACCAATGCAGCATTTGGATCCCATAAATTCATGTATGTGGTTCTTCTTCTGGTTGATGTCTCTCTACTGTTTCACTACTTTCCTGGGGTCCCCCTTTCTATTGCTGTCCTTTCAGAGTTGACAGCTCATTTCCTCCTTGAGGTTCCCTTTCTTGCAGCTGCTTTTTCAACAATTCATTTTCCTCATGCAGTTGAGCTCTTCTGATGCTCTCGGTATGCCTTACCATGCTCAATTCTCTGCTCATCTCTCTCAACTTGTTTTCCATGTGCCCTATATCTTCAACTCCTTTATATTTTGCAATCTGCATCCTGGTGTGAGTCCGAACTCTCTCCTTTTCCAATTAGAAGAAAAGAAGCACTGCAAATTTTTGTGGGATGATCTTCCCACCCTCCAGAATATTGTAATAGGAGCCTAAGTTAGGCTGAGGTCTAGGCTCTAGTATCTCTTTTGCCTTACCTTCCTCTTTGAACTTTTCCTTTGCCTTCCTTTCCAATTTTTCAGTTTCTTTGAGCTTGGCCAGTGTCTCCTGTAGAGAGGCTTGTGCCTCCTGTAGGACTGCTTTAGAGTCCATTAATTTGATCCTTTCCTTCGAGGTGGAGGTCTTAGGACTCCCTGTCTTGTAGGTGATGGAGATTTTAGAGGTAGATTGCTCCTTTGTCATAGTAGGTGCATCCTCAATGATAGTAGGTTCTTTCGAAGGTTGTTGGGGCTTTCCTACCTTGATTCTGGTGCTCCTTTGAGCTTTGAAATACATCAATGTCTATCTTTTTCTTTTCCCCTTTAGCTTAGCTGGAGTGTTCAGTGTGGCAAGAACAGTTGCTGCTTCCCTTGCTAGTGTCTCAGGGGACACTTCTTCTTGCTATTCTTCCTTTTCATCTTCTACAGTTTTTCCTGTGTCTACTATTTCAGCTTTTGTTTCTATTGTCTCTGGTGGTGTTTTCTCCTTTTCTTGCTGAGATTCTGCCTTTCTTGTGGCAATCTTTTTCTGAGCTTTCTTGGGCTTTTTCTTCTCAACTTTTGTCCTCTTTCTCTTCTCTGCTTTTGATTCTGTTTTCTTCTCTACTTTAGGTTCAACTGTGGTTGTGTCATGTTTTTCCTCTTCTCTCTGTTTTTCCTCTTTTTCTTCTTCTACTTGAATATTTTGTGCTTCCTCATGGATTTCCTTTTCAAGTTCCTCTTTCTGCTCCTCCTCTTCACTGCCACATGGGCTAAGGTCATGAGTGAGAGTTTTTATGTCATCTTATCTAGATATGTTCCTAAAAATTTCCCAGGCTATAGGGATGGTGTATGTGTGGAGGGCATCCTCTACCAGTAATTTAATCAGCCCATGGTGGGCCGACTGCTCTGGAACCCCTGCATTCAACTTGGTGCCACACTCTATCAAATATTGGAGGAGAAAATATGGAAAACTAAGTTTTCTAGATGTAGGTAGGTCCATTCCATATCTTAGTTCATGCAATAATCTAAAATGATAACCATAGACTATACTGTATCTCCTTTCACAAGAGATATATTTCGTGATCTGGTAGTTAACCTCACCCCATGGATGAGGTATACTTGTCCTTCTGACCCCATCCTTATACTCTACACGATGTTCATCAGGCTGGAAAAATGTCTTTTTAGCAACCTGTCCTAGTAGTTTTCTTCTTTTCTCCAGGGGAGCCCAAGTGGAAGACCTGTGATTCTGCTAATAAATTCTAGTGTAAGCTTTATGGTTAGGCCCTTGAAACTAATTGTATCATGGGTTTTTGAAGGGAGCCTTAAATACAATAGAAATTCCTCAGTGACTTCTTCATCATACCCATGAATTCTGTCAAAGAAAGGCATCCAATTTGCCCTAGTAAACAGGGCTACCACTTCTGGGTGTTCATGCAATTTGGTGGAGTTCAGAGGCTCCCTTCTCATAAAACCCCCTGGCATGATGTCTAGTGACTGCTGGAAATTCTCAGGTGAGGAGGAAGGTAACAAATTTCAAGACTGAAAATAGAGGAATAGCTGAGGTTTGTCTTTTTGGAACAAGAGAGGAAATTTTTAGTGTTTCTCTTTTTCACAACAACAATTTGCAATTCCCCCCCTTTCAAACCCTGTTCTTAACCTGAATTTACTTCTCGGGCTTGTTTAAGGAAATCAATATTTTGACAAAACAAAGAGTATATAAAATAGTGCTTTTTTTCTTTCTTACAAGATAAACAGACTTCCCAAATGCGAGTTCACTTCTCTTACAGGCTTGATTTTCTATAGTTGAATCCCTTCTTTATAGGAGAATACGGGGAAGGAAAAGATAAATTTTTAGTGTAGAGAGTAAAATGGAGAGACTGTATATAATTCAGAAAAACACAGGCAAAATTTTGTGTTCACTTTCCCTTCCTTTTTTATCCCAGTATTTTGCTTCTAATTGCACCACCTTGTATAGATATATCACATGTAGAGTGGGTTTATGAGCCTACCTCTTTTTGAACTTGAATTTGGAAAAAAAATTGAATTTTCCCTTTGCGGAGCTGCTTTTTGGCCTTCTTGTAGAAAAGCTCCTGTAGACTATGTTTCTGCTCCTGTAGAATGAGATAATGCTCCTGTAGAGCCTGATAAGCGGGAGGGTTTCGAAAACTGGAAGAGAGTGACTGTTTCAATGTTCTGAAGGTGGTAGGTGAGTTGTTGCAGCTGAGAACTCGTTGATGCCAATGAAAACAAAAGGTGGTGAAGGCTTCTACCGCAGTGTACTAAAGCTGATGGCGTGATCTACGGTGACGAGGTGAGGTGGCCAGAAGGGTATGTTATCCCCATCCAGACTGTTGGTCCCTACTCCAGTGCCATTATGGTATTTCATGTCACCTGCCTGCCATCACTTCCATCATTCCCATTATACGCTGCCACCACTACCGGTTCTGAGTTCTTCTTCCTGAGTTAACGGACCACACGTACTGACTACACCTTCTGAAATGCTATTTGAATTGGACGAGTCTTGTTTGAACTCAACGAGGGTGGTTTGAACTGAATGAGGGTGGCTAGTTAGCTAGCCAACAATTTCATTTAATCACAACCATCTCAATGGTTCGTGCAGTTCCTAAATAATATTCATGCAACAGAGGAACGAGTTTAGCCACTTACCTGTTAGTCGCTACCGTTCTCTGCATGCTCAGACTTTGGCACTTTTTCTTTATTGTTGTTGTTGGTGCTCGTGGACTCTGAAATGGTGGCTTGGCTGCCTTCTACTGGAGATTTTCAATTAGGAACTGCTCCTTACACGTTGCATACACCTTGGGTGCACTGAACCTACCTCCGGAGCTTGTTTTTTAAAGGGATCAACTGTTAGAGGAATCCTGCAAGATTTCCTATAGTTGCTTCCCCCTATAAAAATTTTGGTTGATGCTTGAGCAGGGGCTGAAGAGATAGTTGAAGAAGGTTCTGAAGGAAAGGAATAACAACTAGAGTACATCAGGTAAGAAACAATTGAAGAATGTTTCTATTTTATTCATTATTTTTTCTTTTGTTTAAAAACAGAAGAAACAGAATTTCAGTGTTTTTTTTACAGGGAAGAAAAAGCGAGTGGAAAGGTGGTGGTGCAGGGATGAAATGGAAAGTTAGGAGGATGAATGGTGGTAGGGAGGTCCACATGCCTTCTGGACAAATTTCTATCCCTCAAAGTCTTTTCTGAACTTGATTTTGAGCTCTATGTGGTTTCTACAGGAGTCTCCTATAGAATGCACAGAGTCTCCTAGAGGATGCAAAATTTCCAGAACAAGTGAGACTAAGGCCTAGGGAAATACAATGGCGATGGTGAAATGAGCTTTCAAGGGTGTATGCAACCTGGCCATGTCCTTTTTCTTCTGTGACCCCCCTACAATTTGCAATGCATTCAAAAGAAGTTACTTTTTTGTGTTTATTTTTCTGTTTTTTTCTCTTTTCATCATCTTTTTTTTTTGAGACAGTTGGGGTACCTCCAAGAGGTTTTCACCCTCACTGCCTACCCTGGGAACCTCCAAGAGGTTTTCACCCAGGGATCTTTTATTATTTTTCTATTTTTTCTCTCTCTCTCTCTCTTTTTGTTTAGAGTGTGGGTGGAGTGGAGGCAAAGACCTGCTCCACTACCAACACTATTTTGCTCAGATTCTTAATGAATTCTTGCTTGGAAAGGGGCTTCCTGTAGAACTTCAACCTATGCCCATTGACGAGTATGGGGATGGATTCTTCATCGATGGTTTGGATTAGAACTGAACCATTATCATTGCATTTTTCTACTGTGTATGGTCCCAGCCATCTTGTCCTCAATTTGCCGTTGAAATCCTTATATCATGAATCATACAGCAACGCCCAATCTCCTTCCTGGAATTGTTTTTCTTTGAGATGTTTGTCATGCCATATTGTATTTTTAAGTTGGACTAACTTTGAGTGGAGAAGGGCCTGCAATCTCTATTTGTCCAATCCATTGAGTTGAGGTAACTTGTCCTCTTGTGCACAGCTAAGATCTAAGTCCAACTGAGCTACCATCCTTAAGGTGTTATATTCAAATTCTATTGACAGCAAATCCTTCTTCCCATAGACCAGCTCATAGGGTGTGAACCCTGTGATCGTTTTCCAAGTGGCGTTATAGGCCCGGGTGGCCTTAACCAATCGATCTGCCCAATCCTTCTTAATGCTGCTAACTACCTTGGTCAAAATTCCTTCTAAAGCTCTGTTAGTGACTTCCACCTATCCATTTGCTTGCGAATGATAAGGGGTAGAAGTTATGTGCTTAATTTTGTGATGTGTGAGTAGATATTCAATCAGATTGGATGTAAACTCCTTTAATCTGTGGCTAATTCTCTTGGATATCCAAACTTGTAGAATATATTCTCCCTCAAAAACTCAGCTACTTTTTCTTATGTTGTTGCCTTGATTGCTTTCGTTTCTGCCCATTTTTTTAGATAATCAGTACACACAATGATGTAAGATTTTTGTTTTGAAGGAGGGTTGATAGGACCCACAAAGTCCATGTCCCACTTCTCAAATGGCTTGAAAGTCACTTGAGGTTGCAGGGGCATCTCATCCCTTGGAGTAGGTTCGCCCATCCTTTGACATTGGTCACATTGGCTATATATCTTTTGACATCTTGATGAAGAGTGGGACAATAGTAACCTACTTGCAAAATTTTGGAGGCAATCCTCTATGCTAAAAAATGGCCTCCACAAGGCCCATCGTGACAGGTTAGGAGAATGTCAAAAACTTGCTCCTCCCTGACACATCACCTCAAAATCTGATCTGGGCCAAGTTTAAAAAGATTGCCCCCAATCCAGGTGAATGGGAAACTTTTCCTCATGATCTTGCTATTCTCTTTTGAGGATAGGTGTGGTGGAAACTGTGCTAAAACCAAGTAATTTGCTATATCAGCAAACCATGGAGAGAGTACTGAAATAGAAAATAGGTGTTCATCTGGCATTTGATCATTGACCATTCCTTCTTCACCTGTAGGCAGATCTAATCTAGACAGAAAATTAGCAACAACATTTTCCTTACCCTAATTATCAACAATGGTTAAATCAAATCGCTGCAATAACAGTAACCATCTAATTATATGAGCATTTACATCTGGTTTATTCATCAAATACCTAGTTGAAGCATGATCAATGTGTATGAATGTTTGATAGCTAGTGATGTAGTCTATGAACTTATTTAGGGAATGGACTACAGCTAAGAGTTCCTTTTCGATTACAGTATAGTTTAATTTTGCCTTGGACAAGTTTTTATTGACAAAATATATCGCATAAGGCATCTTCTCATCAAATTTCCCTAAGGCTGCTCCTATTGCTTTGTTCAAGGCATCTGTATGAAAGTGGAAAGGTACGGCCCAGTTTGGACCTCTCAAAATTGGGACAGTTACCAGTTTACCTTTCAAGGTATGTAGAGCCTTTTGACAGTTGTCAACCCATATGAACTCAACATCTCTTCCTAAAAGACCAAACAATGGAGATGCTAGCTTACTAAAATCCTTCATGAATCTTCTATAATACCCTACTAAGCCTAGGAAACTCTGAACATCTCTTACCTTTTGAGCAGGTGGGACCCTTTGGATGATGGCAATATTATTGGGATCCATCTGTAATCCTTGCTGAGAAATTGTATGCCCTAGCACGGTCCCTTCAATCATCAAGAATTTGCATTTTTTAGGACTGAGGGACAGGTTCATTTCAATGCACTTGGCTAAAACTTTTCCTAGGTTAATCACAAGTTCTTGGAAGTTAGAACCATAACGAGTAAAGTCATCCATATAGATTTCCACTGAGTCATGAACTAGTTCAGCAAATATGCTCAGTATTGCTCTCTGGAAAGTGGCGGGAGCATTGCACAACCCAAAAGGAAGGACCCGATATGCAAACGTACCCCAAGGACAAGTGACAGTGGTCTTATCTTGGTCTTCCGGGTTGATTTGGATCTCGTTGTACCCGCTAAACCCATTTAGGAAGGAGAAGAACTTCTTCCCTACCAGACCATCTAACACTTGATCTATGAAAGGCAAAGGGAAATGGTCCTTCTTGGTGGCCTTGTTTAGTTCTCGATAATCTACACATATTCTCCATTTCCCATTTTTCTTTGGCTCTAGCACTAAATGAGAGACCCATTCGCTATTAGAGATGGGGTAGATGAATCCTGCATCCAACAACTTTTGCAGTTCTTCTTTGACAATGTCCTTAAGGGCTGGATTCATCCTCCTTTGAGGTTGCCTCACTCATTTACAATATTCTTTAATGTAAATGTGATGAGTACAGACTGAAGGGTGGACTCCCTTCATCTCCTTATAGCTCCAAGCAAAAGCATCCAAGTGATTTTTCAATAAGCTACACAGTTCTTTCTCCTGAGAGGTGGATAGGGATGAGTTTATCTTCAAAGTTCTTTGAGGACCAAATTTAACATTCTTAACTCGCAGAGAGTTCAGATCAGCCACATAGAGATCAACTAAAGAATTAGCTTGGGTTTCTTCCACCAATTCTTCTACTGGTAACACACTAGGGGGTGGATTCTGAATCAAGCTTTCAATAAGATCATCCTTGTTTTGTGGGCTGCCCATGGTAGCCTCTACTGTACACAATGGTGTAGAATAGACTTCATATTCATCTTCCTCCTCCAACCAGAGAGGTAAATCATGTTCTAACAGAGGTTGGGTAGGAGGATATAGGACTAGCTGTTTGGACATATTCTTGTTCTTGATTGTCATGTTCCCAGCTCGACAGCTAATGTAGGCATCTGCAGTGGCCAACCAAGGCCTTCCCAAGATGAGTGGATACCCAGTGAGCTTTGCCTTTGGTTGGAGAACTACGAAATTAGCAGGGTACTCCCAGGAATCAATCGAGACCATTACATCTTCCACAATCCCCTCAAGGGTCATGGTGGAGCGGTCTGCTAACTGCAGTATTGTTGTGGTCTTTCTCAAGGAACCCTCAAGGTTGGGCTTGAGCATAGTGTCCTTGGTCATCACATTAATGGAAGCCCCTAGATCATTCAGGGTATGGGGTATTATGGTGCCATTGATATGGACATCGACTACAGGACTCCCAAGGTCCATATACTTCAGACAGATTACCTACGCCAACATCAGGTTGGATAATTGTCCTATGACATTGATAGTTGGAGCATCTCTCTTGCGCCTGTCTGGGTGCCTGAAGCTTTCTCCTTAATCATCTTGTTATATATAGGCACATCTTTATGGCTTGGAGAAGTGGTATCTTTACACATAATTGTTTCAATTCTCCCAAAAGTTCAGTTTCTTCTGGGGTCAAGTGTGTGGTTCCAGTTAATCTCTCAAGAAAGGGTGGAATGGATTTTGGTTCTCTTTCCTATTTTCCTTCCTCATCCTCCTTAGGAGAAGGTTGCCTATCTGGGAGAACCTTTCTAGTTCATAGGTTAATCTACTGAATTTCCACAGCATAGGTTGGACATGATGTTTTTCCACTATATACCTGTTGGGCCTGTCTGTTATTGGGGTTTGGGTTCAGTTGAAAAGGTGTTTGGGGTTGTCTTGGTGGAGTAGGAGGTAATGGTTGTGGTTTAATAGGTGGTGGAGGCAAAAGAGCAGGAGGAGAGTTGTACTAGGGCCTCCACCCCTGGTGAGGTGCATTCCACTCAGGTTGTGGCTGAGCATAGTAGTGAAACGAATGCGCAATAGGTGGAGCCTGGTATTGAGTTAGATACGACCAAGGAGGGGGTGTGGACCAAGAAATATGAGTAGGGGGTCCCTAAGAAGGCATGGAACTGGCTTGATTCGGGTTGTAATAGGCCTGGGATGTCCCTTGCATTCCCTACTGGTAAGGTCTAGGTCCATGTGGCCTCCTTTGGTTCATGAAATAGAGTGGTTCAGTGGGTTCTTTGGCCGCCTAATTTGCAGCTTTAATTCCAAGCAAGGAAGGGCACTGATTTGTAGTATGGTCTTCTTCATGGACTAAACACACTTCTATAGAGTGTAATGGACATTCGTTCCTAGGATGCTTTCTAGTGCATCTGGGACAAAAGATGGCCAAAGCTCTCTCAGCTTCCTATTGCTTCCTTTTGATATGCAAGGTATCCATTTGCATGCTAAGTGTCTACCTCATCTCACTCTTGAAATATTCCAGCCAATTCTCAAGTTCATTTCTCATAGATGAACTAGATGAGGGTGTGCTAGCTAAAGGTTGACTTACCCTACCTCTCTTTCTAGCTAACTTAGAATGGTTTCTAAACACAGTTTTTATGTCATCATAAGGTAGTTGGTAGATGTCTCCCCTAGCCAGCAAATGGAGGGTATCCCGAAGGTCTTTAGGGACTCCTTTGACCAAGACCAACTTCAGAGATTCGGGGTCAAGTGTGCACCTGGCCCTTTTATAACTGAGTTGAAACCTCTCTTCATAGTGTTCTAAAGATTTGTCACTTCCCATGGTCATTCAAAAGATTTCTTCCTGGGTATTCTTTGACCTACAATAGTCCCAGTATTTGTTGTTAAAGGCTTGCTGCATCTGAGCCCAAGTTGTGATACTGTTTCCAGGAAACCCCATGAACCAATGCAATGCTGCATCCTTTAGGGTAGAAGGGAATAGTTTCAACTTCTACTCGTCTTCTACAGAGTCATAGGTTCGACAGAGAACAACAAATTCAAACAAGAAGGTATCAGGATCTTCGGTAGTCAGTCCATGGAAGTGAGGTAACGTTGAAGGACTTATGTTTTTCATTTTTGTGTCCCCATTGGTCTCTCGGATAGGAAAGGCACCTTCTATTCTTTTTCCATTTCCTCTAATGTTTCGATCGAGATTGAAACCTATCAGTAGAAGCCATAACATAGATATGGAAGGTGGGAAAGCAAGCACTTGAAGTGGACCGAGTGGACCTTTATGAAAGGGTGGGCCCTTGAGTGGTTCTGGCTACTAGGGTTCGGCCTGCAAGGACGGTTGTTCGCGCTACTCTTCAGCCATGGTCTCAAGAGGAATGGTTTCTTGCTCTTCTTCTGTTATAGGATCTCCGTATATCTCTGGAGGTTCACCTATAGGTTCTTTTGGATCACTTCCTCCAAAGAAGAGAGAAGGGTGACTTAGTGATGTGGTGGGGGTGTTGGGTAGGAATTTTCCTAAATTCTCTCTATTCCTACAAGGCATGAAAGGAAATTTCTTTTTTTTTGGGGTGATTTTTGTTTTTTTGTTTTTTTTTTTTTCTGCTTGTACCTACAAAACTGAAAGGGATTGAATAACAAATTGCAACTAACTAAAATGGATATTGTTGAAATGAAATTGAAAAATTGAAATGAAAGCAAGGAAATGACTAATCTACTTTGCTGAAATGGAAATTGTAGAATTGAAATGAAGGCAAAAAATGACTAATCTATGTTTTCTGAAATGAAATTACAAAGTTGAAATGAAAGCAGGAAATGCCTAATCTACATTTGCTGAAATGGAAATTGCAGAATTGAAATGAAAGTAGGAAATGACTAATCTTTGTTTGTTGAAATGGAAATTGCATAATTGAAATGAAAGCAGGAAATGCCTAATCTACTTTTTGCATATTTTAAATTGTAGAATTGAAATGAAACAACTACCCTACTTTTGCAGAAATAAACTACTTAGTATAATGTTGTAGTAGAAAATAGAAGAAAGCAGTAATCGCAAAATACTCTGATGCTTCCCCGACAATGACGCTATAAAGAATGGTGGGCTCCAGTATTGCAGCAATAACGCTGCAACTCCTGGGGCTTCCTTCTTTACTTTTTATCAACCCAGTAGTTCATAACAAACTTGGAAGCGACGGTGTTGTATGCACAAGTACTAGCTCTTACTACAGGCTGTCACTTGATCAGCTAGCGCAAGTTCGCTAGGAGCTTAAGCCAACTTCTATGAGTTCTTAGAAGAAGATTTTACTATGATGGAATAAAGATAACTCTACAAGGGCTATTCTACTTGCAGAAAGAGAAGGAAAACTGAAATGAAATGCAAACCCTAGCGGACCATAGCAAACCCTAGCTTATCCATTAACCCTATTTTTGCGAGAAAAGAGATGGAAACTAATGAATTGAGTGCCATTGATTAATAAAAATGTAAATTGCATTTATTCAAGCTACTTCTGAAGACAAATGAGAAGAAATCTTCTTTTTGTACTTTTGAGTATTTTCATGTGGAATTATTATGCTTGTGATTGGACTGGTTGTGACTGTGCAGAGGTTTGGTGGCAAAGGAAAATGGAGTTGGCTTTTACAGAAGGTGAGGAAGGTGTGGAGAGTTCCTAAGAATCCCCTAGTACCCTTTTGAAGACTTCCATTGCAATCAGACTTCGAAAAATCACTCACAGGAAATTCTACAGGAGGCTGCAGGGGATCTATAGGAGGTTCTACAGGAGGATCTACAAGAGGAGGCCGAAAGCTGTTTTTAGGGCTTTGAAGGTGGAAGAATGATGAGGAAGGGGGAATGAAGGTTGGATTAAGGTGTTGAGGTTTCTATAACTTGTCAAGGGAGATCAGGGATGAACGTGATGGTTGGATTTGCTCGAATGGAAAGAAAGCGACTTTGTGGAAGAAAACGAAGAAATTAGGGCAGATTGGTGAAATGTTGTGAATGATTTGGGAAATATAGGATAAGTGAGCTAGTGTTGGCTATTTCACAGAGGGATGGTGAGTTGAGATGTCCTACAAAATATCTGCACATTCCCTTATCAAAACTTGACCAAAGAAAGAACTAAAAATAGAGTTTTGTCTAGCTTAACCTCGTTTCTGACCTAAAAACAGAAAAATGTTGAACAATAACTTATGAACATAAAAGCATGTGAGAGAACTATGGAAAATGAATAGGATATGATCTAAGCATGTGAATCTAAGCTACTATCAACTTTTCCAAATCAAGTTATCACACTAGCAGTTGCATGAAAGAGCAAAAACTGTGTTTTTGGTGGCAGCAATAGTGCCCTGACCTCAAATCATAGTCCCAAGAAGGGAGAAAGGAGATCAAGGCCTGCTATGGCCTTTTTGAATCTTATTTTGTCACTACAGCAACCTACTTGCACAACTGATACAAAGAAAACTATGCTACTCATCAAAAGCAACCTAACCTAACAAAGTAAGATGAATCTATGCAACATAAATTAACTCATGAATGGAACCAAGAAAACATATAAATACACAAATAAGGTGCTAGGAAGCTTGGTCTAGGCCCTAACCCAAGAGATTCTGCCCTCTGAAAGAGATTAGTGTTCACTCAAAAAATGTTTCATCTTCATTTGTCAAAAAAATAGCAGTTACATCACATAAACTATCTTCAAAAATAACTCGAAACTAAGCCGCCCAATGTACTGCACAAAAGTGAAAAAAATATACTAACAATTGTTTAGCCCACTGAGGCTTGAAGCCTTCTTATTTATACAAATGGGGACTCCCAACAGTCCTCCTAAAATCAAGGAACTCAGCTTCCTAGGACTAAAGATAAACAACAGTCCTACTTGACTTGCTCAGCTGCGACTACCCCTTGGAATCATCAATGTGGGCCTTTGTGCTCCGAGTTCCTGATGGAGGATTCAATGAAAGTGGTCATTAATGAAGGTGATACCCTCCCTACAAGTCATATTCCCTGTTTTCCTCGAGTTTGGCTGCCATTTGCTCATGAATTTCTTGTATTTGTCTAAAATTGTCCAAAAAATCTGCAATAAACACTCATTAGACTACATGGCCAAGTGACTAACTCAATTCACTCTATTAGCATAAATATATTCAAAAACATGCAACAAAATAATGAGAAGGGTGGATTACGTCAAAATAAGAGGCAAAATGAGCCCATATAGTTACCCATTTCTGGGGATCATTAGTCTTCAAAACTTATTAATATAAAAAACTTCTTACATTCCTTTACTAGTACAAACTCATCCCGGTATGTAGGAACACACCTCCTAAAGGCTAAAACCTTCACTTTTTCTCCAACTCCTACTAGAAGGGAGCTCCAACCCCCTCATTTGATTCCTAGCTACTACTAGCAGGAAGCTTCAACTTCCTCATGAAGGCTCCAACCCTCAGCAACATCCATGGACCATGTTTCATAAATTTTCACACTATATCCAATATTAAAGCTTATGCTCAATCATCACTATAATAAATTCATCAATCTATGACACACATAATCAAACAATTATTGAAAACCCAATCAACTTACACTTAATCAAAACTCAACCAATAAATTAGAACAGTCAGATCATTGTAACCAGTACACAGAACTGAACCTAGAATATTGTATCAACACATAGAATCAATTGCATTCCTAATCATTCAAATGTAAAAATGTACGCTACTTCACTTATGGACACATACGTTCGTATGTGCTTTTCTGTCGAGAAACACACATACAGATCGTAATATACTAAAAACTAAAAACTTGATCACTGCAATTTCTGAAAAGAATATTGATTCATACTTAGATCTACTGCAGCAATCTAAACCAATCACAGAACTGTATTTGATATTCAATCACAATCGAATAGTAATCTTAACATTCTTCAATCAATCCATAACAACATTCAACTTCATCATTCAACCATTTTTGCTAGAGCCATTATCACTTAACCCAAATCAATCACGCAGGCATTATAGATAGACAACAAAGAAGAAGTAGCACTCATCATATTGATCAGTCATTTATGAAAATAAACCCTTACTTTGTATACATGACTTTAAAGAATCGAACCTGTGTGTATACTTTCTCTTCCCAATACCAACCAACATATAGATTCGCAAATTTTGACCTAAAATTGTGCAACTCTTCAGAACTTTAGAAAGACCTAGATCATAATATTCAAAGATAAAAACATGCACAAGTACTGAGATCTATTCAATCCATGAGCAGATCATACAATGAAAATTCATTTCAAGTCTCATGATCGTGATCCATCATTGTACTCATTGATGCATAATTATTTCATATCTATGTGACGATTATGGCCCTTACAATGAAAATATACTTCAGATTGAAGTATCCATCAAAAAAACTTTCACATGCACACATAGCCCTTTGATCTTCACCTCTCTATATAGTTTAGCCCTCATCCCATACAATGGGTCAAAACAACACTAGTGTTAGTGGTAATCTTTGACAGGATCAATATCCATTGTCATGCTCATTACTATGGGCCAATACCATGGTAAGGACTACTAGTATTTATAATACCATGGTGCAAAAACCATACGGTACTTTTCTTCATTAAACTCGTGTGTATACGCGACTTGGCCTTGACGAACCCGCGTATAGATTTTCAAAAGTTCACCTATATCAAACTTTTGATTCTGATTTGTAAACATGTGACCCATCATTCTGTTATTTTGCTTCATTATTTTTTCACCTCTGAACTGACCTATGGATTCATCTAGTTACCATATGCTTGTTTTGTTACAATTGAGTTGCTATCAAGGACAACACATGCATAATAATGCCAACAATCACCCCCTTTGGACTTGATGCAAAACCATGTTGGTGGTGATCGCTTCAACTTGTAAAAACATGTTAGATATATCAAACACTAAGATATTCTCCCTCTTTGACATCAAGGGTAAAGGGCAGACCAAAACTCCAATTTTGGAGTTGATTTGCACTATGTTCTCCATGCTCCCGCTGAGCACATGTTGAATCTTCAGAGAGATTTTCAAATGAAGAACATGACTTTATAACTCAACTGAGTATGACCTTTCTATCATTAAGGACTCATACTTACATCAATTACCCAACCAAGTGGGGATACATATTTGACTCAACCACCCAACCAAGTGGGATTACTTTTTTTGACACTACCATCCAACCAAGTGAGATTACAAATTTGACATGGCCTCAAAAGTCCATACATGACTGAATTTGAAAATTATTACATCATAGGTGTCCACATGACCTTTACATCAAATGATAGATATGACATTAATAACCAAGACCAAAATATCTTAAAAGTAGCATAATTCCGCAACTAGAATGCCAACAATGCATTATATTCTGCAAGGATAATGATCCCCATGAACCTGTGCTACCTGTTCATTTTCAACAACTCATTCATCAAGGAATATTTATCAATCAGATAAATATCAATGAGAAAAACATAGCTCAATACCATATTAGCAGATTATACCCATAAATACTAGACAAGGAGAAATCAAATCATAGCTGTCAGATTCATGTGAGAGGATGATCTTGAGTCCGTCCCACTATCATTCTATTAGAGAAAAATATATGCGACTGTATGCAAAGAAAGTAGTGTATATATGTGACTATACCTCATGAAACTCGCGTATATCCAAGAATCTTTTCAATTTTCACCTGTAGACTAAGCATATTGAATTAACAACAAAATGAGGGAGAGACAACTCCTAGCTCCTGCCTGAGATATTCAAATGCTTCTTTGGGAAAGGGTTTAGTAAGTATATCAACAACTTGTTCTTTGGAGGGAACATACTCCAGTTTAAAATTTTTCTCAAGCACTTTTTATCGTAGAAAGTGATACCTAATAGGAATGTGCTTGGTCTTGGAGTGCATAATAGGATTTTTCGAAATACTAATAGAACTTGTATTATCACATAAGATGGATATGGGTGGAGAACATTTGATTTGTATATCTTGTAATGTTTAAATCATCTAGAGAAGTTGTGTGAAACAAGATGGAACAACTACATATTATGCTTCCACTGTAGATAAGGCAAAGTAACTTTGTTTCTTGCTGAACCAAGATATCAATCGAGGCCCCATGTAAAATGCACCTCCACTAGTTCTTTTCCAGTCATCAACATTTCAAGCCCCATCTGCATATGTGTATGCATGAAGGGTAATATATGGATATTTAGGATACCATATACCAAAATCTTGTGTTCCTTAGAGATATTTGAATATTCTCTTTACTGCGTGAAGATGTGATTCCTTTGGATTGGCTTGGAAACATCCAACAATCCCAAATGCATGCATGATATCTTGTCTGGTACCTATTAGATAAAGAAGACTTCCAATCACAGACCTGTACTCTAATTGCTTTACTGTAGGAGAATCATCATTAGTACTGAGGTTACATCCTGTCATCATGGGAGTACATATCGACTTGCATTCTTCCATCCCATACTTCTTTAGAATCTGCTTGAGATATTTTTTTGTGGGAGAAATATGCCATATTTTTCTTGTTGTACTTGTAGACCAAGAAAATAGGTTAGTTCCCCAAGTAAGGACATTTCAAATTCTTGCTGCATAATAGAAGCAAAGTTTTGACTCATAGATTCTTCATTACTACCAAAAATGATATCATCAACATAAACAACAATAATTAGAAATTTATCACCCTCAAATTTTGTGTACAAGTTGTTGTCTATGGGTCCTTTTGTGAAACCTTGTTGTTGAAGATATTTGTCAATATGATAATACCATGCACGTGGAGATTTTTTTACCCCATATAAAGCCTTTTTGAGTTTTCATACAAGGTTTTCATCATTTCCCAAAATGAATCTTTCTGGTTGTTCAATATACACTTCTTCATCTAGATCTCCATTAAGGAAAGCATATTTTACATCCATTTGATAAACTTTGAAATTTTGAAAACTTGAAAATGTAAGAAACATTCTTATGGCTTCAAGTCTGGCTATTGGTGCAAATGATTCTTCAAAGTCTATAACTTATTGTTGAGAATAACCTTTACAAATAAGTCTATCTTTGTTCCTAATGACCTCTCCATTTGCATTCAACTTATTTTTGAATATCCATTTTGTCCCAATAACATTTTTATCATGAGGTCTTGGAACCAATTCCCAAGTATCATTCTTTTCAATTTGATCAAGTTCTTCATTCATGTCCTTAACCCAAAATTCATCTTTAATATCTTTATTTAAATTTTATAGTTTAATGGTAGCTGATAAATCTACATAACTAGAAGATCCTACAATGGTTCTTCTAGTTTGTACCTGAGATTCCTCTTCTCCTAGGATTTGAGTTTCTAGACGATTCTTTTGAACATACTTGGATGGAGCCTTTTCTTTGTCTAATATATCTTCTTATGTTGCTTCATTAGTTTCTTCTTCTATATCATTTCAATTTGATGTGGGAAACCATTCATCATCATCGTCATCCTCTTTTTTTGATGTTACCTTTTAGGGCCCTATGCATGCTTCATCAATCACAACATCAATGCACTCAACAATTTTCTGAAGTCTCTTATTGTAACATTTGTATCCTTTGCTTCTAGATGAGTAACCAAGAATATTCCTTCATTTTATCTCACTTGAAACTTACCAAGTTTTTCATCATTATTTTTTATGAAACATTTTCTTCCAGAAACTTTAAAATTCTTTCCAGCGGCAGGCTTACCATACAAAAGTTCATATGGAGTTTTATCACTATTCATAGAAACATGAGCCTTGTTGAGAATTTATACTTCAGTATGTGCAGCTTCAACCCAGAAGGTTTCAGGAGTTCTAGACTCATCAAACATAGCACAAGCCATTTGTTGAACAGTTCTATTTAGTCTTTCTTCCATGCTATTTTGTAGAGGAGTTTTAGCTACAAAAAATTGTCTTTTTATGCCATACTGTTAACAGAAATCAAAGAATTCTTTTGATATGTATTCTCCTCCTTGGTCAGATTTGAGACATTTAATTTTTAGATCTAATTCATTTTCAACTAATGCCTTGAATACTCTAAATTTATCAAATGCTTCATCTTTGTGTTTCAATAGACCAATCCAGCCCATGCTAGAAAAATCGTCAATGAATATGATATATTATTGTTCTCCACATGGTGATTATTTCCTTACTAGTCCACACAAATCAGTATGTATAAGTTCAAGAGGCTTACTTTCTAATCCTTCTTTGGCATTGAATTGAAATCTGGTTTTCTTATCAAATTGACATGACTTACATATCACACTTTCTGGTATGGTGATGTAGCGTAGATCACGAACAGCTTTGAGCATGGTTGATTTTCTTATTTGAGAGAAGTTTAGATATCCCAACCTTCTGTACCATAAGAAATTTTCTTTTTCCTTTCCTAGGTAACATTGTTCTTGGCCAGTTTTCAATATATACAGATTGCTCGGGGTTCTTGTTCCTTTTATTATAGTATTTCTTGTGTCAAGTTCATGAACCACAAATTATTGTGATCAGAATACAACCTCATTTCCTTGATCACACATTTGGCTTACACTTAACAAGTTATGCTTTAATCCATTAACATACATAACATTACCATCTTTAACTTTTTCTTTTAGAAAAACATAACCTTTACCCTTAATGAGAATAGGTGAGTCATTTCCAAAAGTGACATTCTTTTCTTTCTCTAAAGCATTGTATGAAATAAGTTTATCTTTATCACCTATGATGTGTTTTGAGCATCCACTATCAATGTACCATTGATTTTCTTGTTCTTCTCTAATTAATGCTATGCCATAGCTTTTAGACTGTAACTCCTTCCTTTTCCATACCTTATAATTTGTTGATGTTTTCTCCTTTTGAGATGTTGGCTGTAATTTACTCCTACATTCAGATTTTTCATGTCCAAAGTTATTTCAAAATGAGCATTCAATTTCATCGATAATAGGTGAGAAGATATTATAAGAGTTCTTCTTGACAGTTGAGAAGCACTCATCCTTAAAATGAACTGGTTAATTCACATGTTTTATGACTGGTAAGGACATCTGAGTGCTTAATATATTTATAGTAATTTAATGATTAACAATCACCAGAAAATAATAACAATAAAATAAAACATATGAATAAGTTTGACTAATGAAACTAGTTCCATCTCATTTCAATAAGTTGTCCTTTTTCATCATATAATACCAAAAACGTAATATTGACCTCATCATACATTAATTTTCTTGTTTTAGGCTTTGAAATTAGATGAGTGGTTGGATGTGAAGCATATTTAATGCTCTAACACTAATCAAGCCATTATTTTAAAAGTTAATGACGAGTTATAAGTGCCACATTATAGAGTGACATAATTTCCTTGGTTTAGGCTTTGAAATTGGATGACTGCCTGGATGTGAATGATTTTTAATGCTCTAACACTAATCAAGCCATTCTTTTAAAAATTATTGACGAGTTATAAGTGCCACATTATAGATTGACATATGGAAATTATGTTTTGTGTAGTAATATCTTGGTTAATAAATTTAATATTTACATCAACTGTATAGAATTTTTATATAATGGTATGTATTAAACAGAAGTCAATAATTAAATGTTGATTTCAAAAGGTTTTTTTACATGCATACATGAAAAGTTATGAGTATATTTTAAAATATTATTAAATTAATTTGTTTTGAAAATTTTAATAATAACTTGAATTAAATTATAGTTTTCATAAATATAATTATTGATATAAATATATATTACAATTTGGATATAATAATTTTAATGTGTTTTCATGATAATTTGGTAATTTATTTAATTATTTATGTATGTGTGAGTGAAGTGGAGTGGTCACTGGTGATAAGTTGTGACCACTTAATAGTTTCCTTGGGTTTTCTTTGAGAGAGGTTGCGATTTTTATTTTGGGACGAACTTGAGTGATAGCAGGGGATATCACTATCTCTATCTTTATAGATGAGTTGTGGTAGGTGTTATAATAAATTTTATTCCTCTCGATAGTTTCTATGTAGCTAAAACAAAATTTTCACACCTTTGTAAATAGAAAACAACTTCCTTGGATTGGGAAGTATTCTTTTCGTTTTATTTCTCAATTCAATGCTCGATATATTATCAACTGCATGTTTAGATCCTTCAATTGTTAGGTCATGTGTCACATCATCTCTAACTAGTTGAGACACTAACATCATCCCTTACTAGTAGGTGTAATAAGGATATTATCTATAATCAATTAATGTGATGATGTTTCAAAGAGTTTCTTGGTTGGATGAACTCCTAGGAACTATTCCTTGAACACTACATCTTGATGCACAATCACTTGATTTGTACTGTATCTATTTATTTATTTATTTACAACTGCTACTAAAGATGTTTTAAGTTTTAGCACTTTTGACATCAAAATCCTTCATCTTTTTGCTAACTCATGAGATTAAGTTCATCATTTGAAATTCTTCTTCTTAATTGTCCACATGTTTTGATTTTTTCTGCCTATGGCCTAAATGCAAAAATATAAATATCATTTTCGAGAATATACTAATAAGAGTCCAAAATGAGACTTATTGAGATATTGGGGAAAATATTGGGGAAAATACTGCAGAATTATCATAAGGGATAACTTAGAATTTAAGACTTTTGAAATTATAAAACATATGACCAACTTAATAAAATTAAATTAAGAAAAGGGGAGAAGAAACAAAAATTAAAACCTCCAAGACTCATTGAAATAATTTGTATGATATTTTCTTCTACGACAATATTATTGCAACATCTATGATAATGAACTTTGACATATGCAATGATGATCATACAAATCACTTTTTGTTCCATATTGTCCCTGACATTGTCACTAGTAGATGTAGTTTGAAATGAACCACTATAATTGGAAGCTACAGGAGTATAGTATGTGGATGACTTTACTTGGTTGAATGCATCATATATTAATTGTACCATGAGATGAATATTGATTGTGATTGTCCTGCTCCTTGTTTTGTTGTTTCTTAATACATAAATAATTTTGGGTTGCAATGTTCACCAGATATAGTCCTTTAGTTTATAATGGAATTCATTGTATATATACCTTGGGAAATTCTAACCTGTCCATTAGAAAGTAAATCAATTTGGATATTCACTTACTAAAGAGTCATTATTTCTTGGAATAACACATATTCAAATTCCAAGTCAAACTAAAATGGTAGATAACAATGAGGTGTGAGCTTAGATAGGAGGGATTGCATACCTACTATTAATTTCCTTGAAAAATGGCCAACAGGAATGAAGAAAATGGGGAGGAAACTTCTGAAAAGGAAAAAAAGAAAAAAAAAAGACTTGCATTATGAACATAGTATGAAGGATGATAATGACAAGCAAAATTGGCATACATTACATCTAAAGCTCATGTTCGAAGGAACTATACTAGAAATACATTCTTGAATATTCAAGAAGTTAAAGGAATGAAAATGAGAAGCATTAGATTTTATGACAATGTTGCATGAGGGCCTAATAGAACTCATTAGGCAAAAATATTAAAAATAATAATAATAATAATAATAAATAAATTTTTTGATGAAATTACTTAATACAAAAGATGAAAATGATTTTGTTGAGTGATTTTAATTCATTAGAGAAAAATTGCTTAATTTACAAATTAAGGATACCTGTTACCAGAAGGTTAGCAAGAGTTTCAGGAAGGATTCCTAGGATATGTGTCATTGTTTTTCCTTTATGTTATGAGGACTTCAGGATGAAGTCCATTGTTAAGAGGGGTGTATGAAGTGCCCACTCTAGTTTCATGACCCTAGTATGACATTATCTTAGATACTTTATTCTTTGAGGACCTCAAGTTGAGGATCCGGACACATGACTCTATTATTAGCGGTTGTAATATTAGTGGTTGTGATGCTTATGAATGTTATCCAGTGACATTATGATGATGATAGTATTAATGGTTATGTATGTTCTCTATTGGTATTATGATGATTGTAGCATTAATGATTATGCATGTTCTCTATTGATATTATGATGATTGTAGCATAAATGGTTATGTTTGTTCTCTATTGAATTTATGATGATGATAACACTAAAGGATATGTATGATCTCTATTGATATTATGACGATGATAGCTTTGATGGATAGGTATGTTTTCTATTGATGTTACAATGTTGATAGATTTGATGGATATGTATGTTTCCATAGATGTTATGATGATGATAGCCATGATGGATGTGTCCCCTATGTTACCTACTTGCATTAGTTCTGGTTCGAAATGAATAATGATGTGAATGACTAGGTGATGGCGATGATGCTATTATGACAATGACTAGCACTGAGAAAATTTTTTACTGATGATTATTGAGTATGACAGGAAACCACAACAGGCACTTGCCTATGACGAGTTCATGACACCTGGTTTGATGAAAATTTATATTATTTGTATTTGAAATTCTAAGTCAATTTTGAAACCTACTATATATGTTTATCTATATTTTGATGATATGTTAGTGGCTATAGGCACATATTAGTTTCTTGGCCGAATGACTCTCATATGGGTGATGGGGTTGTACAATTGGATGGAACTGCATGGGAGGGGTGGGACAGTCTCCCTAATATCACCCACTAGCACTCCTGTTGTGACTTGGGATGGAAAGGTTGAAACACTTTGGCCTTGAAGATAACGATGTCATGAGGGCATGTCCCAAAGTTGGTTCGATCAGGAGGATTTTGCCGGGGGGGTGGCCGGGGGCGTGCATCAAGGTAGATTCCTTGATCCCTGACACCAGTAGTCTCAATATAGTAGGCAACATAATAGATGATAGTGGTATTTGTCGTTGCACCTATACTTTCCCCTCATAGCCACTGAATGCTTGAAGGGAAAGTGGTGTGGCACCCTTGGAACTTCAAGGGAATTTCTTGAAGGGCATGACCAACTTGGCACCCTTAGCATCACAAATAAACTGTTAGGCATGGCACCCTTGGCATAATTAAAAATTATAATTAATAATTATAATCAAGAGATGAAAATCAGGTAAATTCGCATCAAGGGTAACTGATGTTATAAATCGAGGTAATTAAATCAAGAATAGAACTTGGGCTAAGAAGACCATAGGAAGAAATAAAATATTTTACCTTAAAAACTCTATCTTTCCCATGTTGGAAAATATTAGGTAGGTAACATAGTTTAATTAGGTAGAAAGGGGAAAGAAGTACATAAACGTAAGGATAATTAATCCTAAAATAGTTAACCCTAATTAAGATAAGACAATGGTAAATTAAAATAATATTAATAAATTAAATTTTAGAGAAATTTAGAGAAACTCCATGTGGCAACAACCAACATAAGAATATCCGTCTAAGAGATAATTTGAGTTAAAATATGGAGTAGATAGGGGATCAAATATTGAGCTATCAATTGTCTTTACTAATGAAGAAAAATTAAGGTAGTAAAAAGGGGGAATCAAGAGACATCTAAGAGAAGAAATAGGAATCTTGTTGAGGTGAGGAAAATATTATTTTAAATTAAAAATTTAAGTAAATAATTTTGGAGATCCTTCATGAGAAATGACACATGGGTGGGTGAATAATCAAACTACTGGATCATAAAAAATAATTAATTATGCAGGAAATGCCAAGTGTCACCTATGAGGACTCCTATAAAAGAAAGGGCATGTCATGGGAGAATGGACCTTTTTCTTTTGCGCTATTGTTGGATGGGTGCGACTATGTTAGATTAGTGACTACGAGCTATAGTGAGTTTGGTGAGGTAGATGACTTTAGAGAGGGGACTCTTGAGTCAAAGAGTGATCTCCTCTACCAGCTAATATATTTCCTCCATTGTACAAGCTCATTGCAGCTTAGGGGTCCGCGGGGAAGGAGAGTACCCAAGGAGTAGGCTGGGAGGTCAACCAGTGGGTCACTACATTTGGATTAAGCATGTCAACATTCACACTTGGAGGCGGATGAAAACAAAGGAGTGCAAGTAGCAGCAAGTCAATATTGAATCTCGCCTCCTAGTGAATGGTACCTATGTGATTATAATGTTATTTTATATGAATTCATTATGATTTTAGTTAATAACATATAAAATAGATGATATGTTTAATGCAGTGAAATTCAGGGATGTTTTATATAAGTGCTTAATATTTATGAGTTCCCAATGCTAGTTTCTAATGGTTGTATTCTTAGTTTAAAAAAGAAAAAAATTATAGCATTGGTCCCTACATCATTCCTTTTCTTTCTTGCTTCTCTAGTCATGATAGTCTTGTATGCAACACACTGAGCAGCCTTATGACCAAAATTATGACATCAGAAACATTATCCATTAAAGAAGAAATTGTTGTGATCATAGAATCTTTTGGTGTTGTTTACCTTTTGACTGTGCTTATGTTTTTCTTCATCCTTGGATTGGAGTGAACATGATTTACCTGTGTAATGCCCTTATTCTTTTACCGAGGACTGAAGCTTTTCTCACTATTTTTTGCTGTATTACTGAATCTTTGCTGACTGATTTTTGATGTATTATTGAAGCTTTGCTGGTTAGTTTTTGCTGCATTTAGATAGCTTCTAGTGGTGGATGAAGAATTTTCTTTTTGATATGTTTCTCCTGTGTATCCAAGACCTGTCTTCATAAGAGGAGAGCATTGTACCTTGACAATTTCATTTAAGGTTTTAGATCCTTTAGCAAATCTAATATTCAGAGTGTTTATTTTCTAAAGTTCCTTTCTTAAACTTACAACTTCACATTCTAACTTCTCATTATGCTTTTCCTTTTCTACGAGTTTATGCCTCAAAGTATCTATGCCTACTTTTTTTTCTTCAAAGAAAATTTTGAATTAAGTAATTTCTTCAAAGAAAACTTTTTCATCTAATTCATCCACAAATTTATCATTAAACTCATTAGTATTTTTTCTCAAAAGCCATGAGTAATTTAAGATCTTGATCAGATTCACCTCTTCACTATTTAACAATCCATCACTATCTTCATGAGTATAATAACTTCTTCTACTATTAAACCGTCTCATATTACCTTTTGTAGTATCCTTCCCTTTATCATGGTTGTCTTTATGAGGACATTTAGTTGCACAATGACCAACTCTACCACAAGAAAAACATTTGAAGGGAAGCTTACCTATGAACCTTAAGGTGCCCAGTTGAAGTTTCTTTACAAAGTTCACCTCATCTTCTTCTTATATGTGTCTTGATTCCTTGTGTTCTTCCTTTTCTTTTCCTTTCATAAATACTTTAAATGTGTCTTCTCTAACTTCTAAGGGACCTCCTTTCCTCATTTCAGAAGTATTCAAGATCCCATGAAGTTGAACAAAATTAAGAGTCTATAGATCTTGCTTCTCTTCAATGGGAGACAATTTTGAATCAAATTTAAGAGTTAGAGATCTTAAGATTTTTTCTACTAAAGTGGTGTCCTTTATTTCTTCACCCAAATTTTTCATGTGATTTACAATCTCATCTACACGTAGAAAGAAACTGGAAATACTTTCATCATTATGCATTATGAGAGTTTCATATTGAATTCTGATAGTTTGGAGTTTAGCACTTTTGACCTTGGTATCACATTCATATCTTTGAATGATTATGTCCCATATTTCTTTTGTTTTGTTCAGCTGCATAACTTTGACAAATTCTGATTTTGTCTGACTTCCCAATAATGCATTGAAATATTTCCATTAGTTTCATATGTATTCTTTTCTGTTGCATCTGTGGGAAATGCAGCTGGATATTCATAACATCCTTCTACAATTGCTCAAACATCTGCTCCAAGAGATTGAAGATAGGATCTAGTTCTTGTCCTCCAATATATAAAATTAGATGGTGATCTAATAGATGGTGATCTATCCTGATGCTCATCTTAGGAGATCTTTCTTCAAGCGATGAAGCTTCTTTTGTAGGACCTGCTCTGATACCTTTTGTTGAGAAAAATATTGAGAGGGGGGGAGGTGAATTAGTATTTTTTTTAAACTCAAAATAACAATTTTCTTTCCTGAAATGTATATGCAACTTGATTGAACCCAACTAGCATATATATGCAACTGTTGTAAAAGAAACTAGCATATGCTCAGTAAACTTGTAAAACAACTAAATCTTTATCTGTTAAACTTGAACCAGAATGTAATAGATTTATTAGGCATTTGATAAGAAGTAAATAGGTTTAGTAATAACATAATAAAGTGTCATGCATAATTAACACACATGAACACTAGGATTTAATGTGGAAACTCAATGTGGGAGAAAACCACCATGGATGTCGTCTCAATATTCAAAACTTATTAATATAAAAAAGTCTTACATTCTTGTATTGGTGTAGAATCATACTAGTATGGACGCATCCACCTGCTCAAGGCTACAACCTCCACTCTTTCTCTAGCTCCTACTGGAAGGGAGCTATAAGCTCGTGATCTAATTACTAGCTACTACTGGCAGGAAGCTTTGACTTCCTCATTGAAGGCTCCAACCCTCACTAACATCCATGGAACACGTTTCATAAGTTTTCACACTGGATCCAATATAAACACTTATGCTCAATCATCACTGTAATACAATCATCAATCTTTGACACACATAATCAACCAATCATTGAGAACCCAATCAACTGAAACTTAATCAAAACTTAACCAATCAAATGGAATAGTCAGATCACAGTAACCAGTACACAGAATTGAACCCAGAATATTGTATCAGCACATAGAATCAACTGCATTCCTGACCATTCAAATGTCAAAATGTATATGATACTTCACTTAAGGAAACTCGCATGCGTAAGCACTTTTCTATACGGAAACCCACGTACAAATCTTAATATACTTAAAATTGAAAACCTGGCCACTACAATTTTTGAAAAGAACATTGAATCATATGCAGATCTACTACAATGCTCTGAACCAATAACAAAATTGTCTTTGATATTCAATCACAATCAACAAGTCATCTTAATATTCTTCAATCAATCCGTAACGGCATTCAACTTCATCATTCAGTCATTTATACTTCAGACATTATCACTTAAGCAAGATCAATCATGAGGACATCGTAGACAAACATCAGAGAAGCAACAACACTAATCAAATTGATCAGTCATGTATGAACATAAACCCTTAATTTGTATATGGGACTTTGAATAATCGACCCCACGTGTATACACACTTTTCCCGATACCAAACAGCATATAGATCTATAAATTTTGACCTAAAATTGTGCAGCCCTTCAGAGTATCAGAAAGACCCAAATCATATTATTCAGAGATAAAAACAAGCATTAGTACTGACATCTAGTTAGTCCATGAGTAGATCATACAACGAAAAGTCATTTTAGGTCTCATGATCCTAATCCATCATTGTATTCATTGGTGCATAATTATTTCAGATCTATGCGATGATTATGGACCTTACAATGCAAATATACTTCAGATTGAAGTATTCATTAAAAAACCTTTTGCTTGAACACATAGCCCTTTGATATTCACTTCTTTATATAGTTTAACCCTCATCCAATACCACGTGTCAAAACAACACTAGTGCGGGTGGTAATCTTTGACGGGGTCAATATCCATTGTCGCACTCATTACTATGGGCCAATACCATGGAAAGGACCCCTAGTATTTGGAATATCATGGTGCAAAAACCATACACTACTTTTCTTCACTAAACTTGCATGTATATGTGACTTGGCCTTCAAGAACCCGTGTATAGATTTTCAAAAGTTCACCTATATCAAACTTCTAATTTTGATCTGTAAACATGTGCCCCATCATTCTCGTATTTTGTTGCATTATTCTATCACCTCTGAACTGACCTATGGATTCATCTAGTTACCATATACTTGTTCTGTTACAAGTGAGTTTCTGTCAAGAACAACACATGCATCATAATGCCAACAATGTCATGTCATTATGATTATCATGTAGTTATGTTGTCATGTTGGTTTTCTTCTCAACAGGTTTGTTATTGTAAATATCACAATGAGCTAAGTTATAAAGATCCATAGGCAGTATGCTTGTCTTTCAATAGTCTTGTTGGTTGTTAGTTTCATTAAACACCGAGGACGGTGTTCCCCGAAGGGGGACGTTTCTATAATAGCCCTGGTGAAAAATCCATGTAGTAAAAGTTAATAAAGAAAAATAATAATCACAGTTACAAGACACTTAGTTCAAGTTGAATGTTGGGAAATACATCCTAGTGTGGGTTTTCATTTGGTTTATTATGGCTAAGGAAATTGGCAAAGGCAACGACAAATACTTTGGAAAGGAAAATTGGCACTTTTGGAAATTTATTTATGAAAATAATGCAAATCAGGAGAAAAGGAAGGTGAAGGTCACAGGTTGCACGTGAGGAGGAAAATGAAGGAGAATAATGGAAAATTAATAAAATAGAGGCCACATAAATAAAAAAAATCTTATGAGGATTAGTTCATGTCTTTTGGTCAATTCAGTTTTGGAATCTCTGTATTCTCTCCCTCACACACTCTTGGATACTTAGAGTTTTCTTGGAGCACTCTAGCATTGAATCTAGAAGAGCGAAGAAGGAAAAGGGAAGCAAAGACCAAGCAAGGAAGAGCAAGATCAAGTAGTTACATTGAGATTATTTGCAGGTATCGATTTGCATGTATAATTTCCTTGCTAGTTTTCGCTTGCATGGTTATGCATGTTTGTTCTTGGTTCTTTTTTTCTCATGGGCATGGGATTTTCCACGTGTAACAATGTTATTTAGCCTTTCCTTGCCATTTCTGGATAGCCATGGTGTGATGGGGTTCTCATGTTTTGCTTGATCTGGAATACCAGATGGATTCAAAGTTGAGTATGGAAGAACATATGGCCTAGTGATACTTGAACTAGACTATGGATTGTGGTAAAGCACTAGCCTAATAACCCATAAACCAGAATGTGGTTTGTGATAAAGCTAGGTATTCTGTGCCTCAGTGGACCTATGAATGCTTGAACGGTGAATGGAAGGATATATGGTAAAGCTTAGAGGTGGGTTCTCTCCATCAGGCCTATGAATCTTGGGATGGAATATCCGACAAAGCCTGGAGGGTTGAGTCTCGGTTAGGTCCTAGTGATCTGGTGTGGATTGTCATAAATCCTAGATACTAGAATCTTGATTAGGAATAGGAATATTCAACTGGTGAATGATAGGATATACGTTAAATCCTAGATACTGGGAGTCAAGAAAATTCCTCATGGTGTAGGTGGAGAAATTCAATGGAATCCATGATTATTTTGGTCTAGTGATCCAGTGAGGATTGTGGTAAAGAATGGTTCTATTAATTGAGGGTGAGGTGGTGTAACCTCAAGAAGCCATGGATTATCTTTAGTTATGATTCCCACATTCATGCTTGGAATGTGGCATGAGGGTGGTTGGCCGAAATAAATATTTGGTTTAGGCAATCTACAGTCGGGTGGAACGTGGTAGTTCCATAGCGGGTTGGATTTTTCATTCATTAATAAGAGTTTCTTTCCTTGATATTTTATCAGAAAATGTACTAGTTCATAGGTGAAACTTATGGATATTGTATCCTCATTGTTTCTATTGTTTATATGTTGGTTATGAATATGATTTATGACCGTGATGGCGTATGAATCTCATCATGTTTTGATTTTTAAATGAATTTACAATGAATATATGACCTAATAGATGATAATGCAACTAATGTTATAAGGTATCAATGCTTCTTAGTGACTCTCATATAAGTATGAGACCCTTATGCTCAGATCTATTGTTATGACCTATAGACATCATATCCATGATATGTTTGATGAAATGTTTATCATGGTTAGTAGGGGTCCAATCAAGTATTTTTTCAAGTATTTTCATTCATATCATTGTCTCAATGTTGCTTTTCATTCACGAAGGTTTCATGGAGTTTTAGGCAATGGCCTAAGTCCTGGCCATGAAAAAGTGGCACAAAATCTAGGGTTGCAGGTTCAAGAATAGCTGAAAAAGACCCAAGTTGCTTGTATGCCCATGCTGTGAGAGTGACTAGAGGGCCCGAGTCGAATGCTTACTCATGTCATGGCAGCGACTGAGGCTCTAGAGTAGTAAATTTTCAAGTTGTCACATGGTTTGATAACCTGGAAGGGTTGGTTGTCTCTTGTAGGTTCTGTGGTATGTGCAGAAGGTCACATTGGTTGTGTGCGTCAGTTCCACTTCCTTAACTATACATAGGGAGTTGAATCAGATTGTAGTAGCCTCTCATCACATGTTTACCCCAATGGACAAGTCAACTTGGTTAAATTTAGGAGGAGGGTGTTACAGTTGCTTCCACTTTAATTAGTTCCTTTTTCATGTTATCTTCACTCTAACATTTTTTGCTTTCAAGATCAAGTGTTATCTTCATGTTTCCCTCCTTTTTCCCTTAGATATAGATGTCACTTGGTTATTGTTTCAAGGTGTGGCTAATTTCATGACTCATGTGCATTGCTTTGGCTTCTATTGATGGAATTTATGTGTGGGATCCATGTTTGAGTTGTGTTAGGATGAAATTCTTTCTCCTACATTGTTGGTCCCACACTTAGCCATTTTTAGAACTCTTCTTTGTCCTCCTACTCAATGCAAGTTGTAAAGGAGTTAGCCCTCTTAATAGGTGATGAGCGCAGCTTATTCATGAGCCTCATTGACTTATATTTTCCTCCCATACATGTGCACTAAGTTTTTCCTAAGGTTTCCTCCCTCTCACACTGCATTAGTACTTCATAGGATAAGTAACCTAACCTTTTTCTAGCTCCCTCAGTGAAAAATGCACTCCAGATGAACAAGAAACTACTATTAGAGAGAATTGTGCCCTCCCAAGCCTAAGTGCACTTCAGAACAATGATAAAATGAAGCACAACAAAGTGCACTTTAGAACAACGAAGCGAACCTCAAAAAAACGAAGCACACTTCGTAACAACGAAGGCACACTTCGGAATAACAAAGCACACTTTAGAAAATAAAGGATCATCTGTCTCTTAAAAAGTGCATGGAACACTCACAAAGCATGAAGCTTTAGGGTGTATGGTGCACTCACAAATCATGAACTTTCATCATTCCCTTTGGGTGCATGGTGCACCCATGAAGCACAAAGCTTTAGGGCGCATGGTGCACTCATGAAGCAAGAAGCCTTCATGATTCCCCTACGGTGCATGGCACACTCAAAAAGCATAAAGCCTTAGGGAGCATGGCATAGTCACAAAGCTTGAAGCCTTCATTTGAGCACACTACTTCCACTTGAAGAGTTTTTCCCTCCTATATGGATTTGAGTGCACAAGCGCGTAATGAAGGCTTGAAACCCGATCCCTTATTCCTTCGATGTGCGTCCTTGCACCCTCCTTTACTAGAGCTAATGCCTCCTCATTATAATTGTGTAGTTGGATCTTTCACCTTTTTGAAATTTAACGAGCCAACATATTTTCAAGCATGTATCACAAATGTTTTAGGACTATCCTTGGGATTTTTATGGTATAAATTATGTTCATATGTACTAGAGAAATTGAACTATTTCAGTGGATTTGGTACTCATATTTTTGAGTGTGTGTTTTATTCACTTTAACATCATTATGTGAACTATTTTTCTAACAAATATTTTCATGCTCTCGTGTGTCTCACTTAAGTTAGTACTATTACTTCCTTCAAGGACTCACTCTCTGCTCCCACTCGTGAAGGTCTCCTACTACACTTTATAAATGGTGTTTTATAATGTAAACTTGCTTCCTTGTTCAAGTTCTATGTATATAATCTATTATGCTATGTATTGAAACCAATGTGAACCTTAAGTTATGGTGTCTGAGTCGATTCTTTCAATGACGCTCTTACTCCAAACAATGTGATGTCTAATTGGGACTTCACATTAGGGAGACACCCTATATGTTAGCAATGTCCAACACTATTAATAGGGTGGATACTTAGTGTCTATATGCATTGGTTGTGCTATGGATAAGTTGTGGATAGAGATAGAAAAATCTTTGGTTCCTAGATCATCTATTAGTTATATTTAATTCCTAACCATAACCCTTCAGTCTCTAGATCAGGCTTGAGGGTGAAAAATGCAAGTGAGGTATGATTGTAGTTGTCTATGGTTTGGAAGAGAGTCCTTGTCCCACAATTTGTTTCCCATAATATTTAAGATAAATTTTCTTGTTATACCTACAATTTTAATGAATGCATGTCCCTTTATTGGTAGAATGATGGCAATAATAGTTGAAGAATGCATGTGATCATTGTGTTTACATTTCACAATAATTTGGCTTGGGAAAGAGAACGTTGCTTAAGGACTGGTATATGTTAAGACTGTTAAAATTAAATATTACACTAAATTTATTGAACTATCCCTAGTGTATAGTGGTAAATTAAAAAGAATGAAGTACTATTTAATTGGTCCTTGTGGTCGAGATTTTAATCTAATGCTATGCACACAGGGAAGCATGGATATATATAATATATATATATATATATATAATATATATATATAATAATATATATATATATATATATATATATATATATATATATATAAGATATAGATATATATATATTGATATAGATATATATATATTGTATGCATTGAGTCTATTTATAACTATACAGGGAATGTGGATAACCATTGGGAGGGGATTTTAACCTTGTTGGTTGATTAAATACTTAAATTAACTGTTAAGTTGAAATAATTTGAATTATGTGCATAATGAGTTCATGGAGGAAACTTGCATGAAACCCTTATTACCAATTAAATTTATTAGCATGGTCGAGGTTCTTAGGTGGTTGGATCTCATCAAAATGAATGTAAGTTATAGGAACTTCAGGTACTCTGGCCGTGTGTAGTATAGGTCCATGCTTATATAGTCATAGTGATGGTCATTGCAATGTCTACATGGGGAGTGAGCATGTTGTGTGAATGTGTGTGTGTGTGTGTAATTACAATTATTCTTATCCATAGATATATTACAATGGCGGGTCTGAGATGACATCTTGTAGTGGTCTCACCCTAGAGGTAGAAAGGGGAATTGATGTAGGAAGCACCAATATGAAGCATCAGGATGATGTGGTTGGTTGGTATTAGGAAGGAGTCCGAAAGAATGAGTCCCCACATGTCGCTTTGCACAAGTCAGCAAACCCACAAGTGATATCGGAATCTTGATACCTTCTTTTTAGACACCCCCTACAATAGTTTTAGAAAAGGTTATGGAGGGTGTCAAAATTGATCCCAACCATAGATCTAGAAATTGGAAGTTTAGAGAAGCCACTTTTTCTGACACCCCTAACCCTTTTAACACCCATGCATGTTGACTAGTCACAATCGTTTTTATATGGAGTAGGAGAATTGTGGACCGTTGGATCGGTGGGGAGCTTGATATCAAGTGAAATGTGACATCAGATGAGAACCGATGCAACATTCAACAATGGAGATATTTCTCCTTGAGATCTATGGCATGTGTGACCCCTACCCTATGATGTTAGCTAGAGGGGTACCCCCCACGCATAATGTCGATCTCCACGCTCAAATTGTATCCGTCAAATCTAGTGGTGGATGGTGGGGACCGCTAGAGCAGGCAACATGGAGAATTATTGGAGGCTCCAAGGATTAATATATGTACAGGTGGAAGTTGTTGAATATGGGTGCATGGAATATATGTACATGTGTGTGTGTGTGTGTAATGTCATCGTATTTTTATTATGTTGTCTAATAAATATGTACATAAATAAATATATAGATATTAAAAAGGATTGATCCACATATGGTTATATGTATATGTATATGTATATGTATACATATACATATACATATACATATACATATACATATACATATACATATACATATACATATACATATACATATACATATACAATAACATATACATATACATATACATATACATATACATGATACATATACAATACATTACATATACATATACATATACAATATACATATAACATATACATATATATATATATATATATATATATATATATATATATATATATATATATACTATATATAAGTGGCATAACTACTTATTAGTAAATAAAATGAAGCTATTAAGATACGAGTCTTGTGCTCAAGTGTAAAAAAAGAGAAGCCATAAACCATAATTAAATAAATTCAATCTTCAACAAGGAGAATGTATATAAGAGACAAGAAATAAAAAATTAATCCCATGTTTCTAACAGAATAGGAAAGATAGGATTTATCAATAGCGAGCCCCTAGGGTAAGTGGGGTGTGTTACAAGCAGTATGAGAGCATCTAGGTTCAACACTTAGACTCGATGGGATTTATCATGGAAAAGTAACAACATGTCCTTGAGTAAGAGGGTTTCGTAATGATTTTTTAGAAAATTAATAAAAAAATTGTTTAGGTGTTAAAATGCGGCTGTAAGCGATTTATGGATGCATGATTGAATGGTTACCTTGTGATATAAGTATGTGGCATGGTACTAATACATGGATCCCTAGATGTAGGGTGGAGCTCAACTATGAGTGTAATATATGAATGTGAGTTTAAGGGTATCCTACTCACAAGTTTTAGTTGGATTGTATATGAGCTGCAATGATGTTCAGCATTTTGTTTGATAAATGATTGGGTAATGCATGTGTTTGTTGGTTGGCATCCTAAAGGCCTATACAACTCGTGGTTGTGACCTTCTATATGGCTTTATGAAGGCTTGTACTTTGTAATAATGCCTTCCTTATTTAATGAATATGGTATGAAATGTGAAAAATGTTGGTTGAGGCTTGTAAAAAGTTGTTATCTCACTATGAGATGGGGCATCCATGTTCAATACTTCAACAGTATGAGTTTAAGAGCGAGGGTATTATGTAGATCTTGTGAATAAAGGATTGTAGCTTTGCTAAGAGATCAAAATGCAATATTAGTCTATCTGAACTTATCACGCATTCGAAACATTTCACATGATGAGAGTTTCCTCATCAAGTCATATAGCTCAGATAATGAGGACATGGTTGAATATTTTGATGATGTTGTTGCATATGCCGATCAACTTTATGAGATGCTTTGTTATTGCTAGCCTTGAATCAGAGGGAAATACACACACACACACACACACACACACACACACACACTTCTATGGTTTCTTATGGAAAATATTATTGTTTGATTAGTGAAGGTAGTCTAAATTTTGGATGCCATGATTACTGGCTTTGGTATAAAGGTTGAATTTAAATTAAAGTTTGGTCTCAGTGTAGAGGATGAATTGAATTAATGACATTGGGTTGGGAATAATAGTTGATATCCAATCATATCTAAGAGGGGATATTAGTATGTGAGACCTAACATGTGCATGTAGCAATTCTAGTTCTCGAAATTATGTTGAAAATAAGTAGGCTTATTTTTGTCAATGGATTTTGAGTCATATGGATAATATGTAAACTGAGGTATGTGTACAATTATAGGGAAAAATGCTTTGTACAACCAAGAAAAGGTATTCGTATATTTTTTTATTTAATAATGTACTAACAATTGACTGTATGTGGCAGAACATAGCAAGACTCAATGGAAGCGAAGGGTATTGTGGCATGATGTAGCAGGAGATGAATCAATTTCATTGAGAACAAGAAAGAGGGACATCCCTCTAAAGGAAAATAAATTTAGGAATTTGGAGGTTGAACTCAAGGGCTTAGAGGATGAGCAGGAGTCTGCAAGGTAGAACTTAGGAAAATCACCAAGAAACAACAAGGACTAGCTGAGTGGTATAATGCATTGTAAAAAATTGTGGGAGATTACCTACCAAGGTTAACCCTCAAAAATGAAGAATGGTAGTGGTAGGAAGAGGTTTCATGAGACTGAAAAGAATAAGAGTACATTCTCCTATTGGTGCTGTGGAAAAGAGGATCTAAAGAAGGAATATCCCTACAAGAATAAGAAGAAAAAAATTAGCCCCTATGAGTCACATGAACATGAATAAAAAATGCATGACACCAAGGAGAAAGGGAAATGCATTCCCTCAAGCTCCTTGACACATATATAAATGTGCTAAAAGATCCCCTATAAAATTTTTGGGAATGTAAGACTTGAAGGTTTCTATTAGCCTTGTAAATAAGGGTTGAATTGATTTGGTGTTTGAGTATGCATATGTACATGTATACGTATGTGCACTTGTGTGATGGCTAGAAGTGCCATGAATGTTGGATTCATGGGGACAAAATTTGATTTGGAGACAATTGTTCCAAAATGAATGCGTTCTTTTCATGAACACAAGGGGTTTTCTTAACCTCGAATTTGTTTCATATTATATGAATATGTGTTATATTCATGAACATGTTGATGATTAAATGCATATATGAAATGCCATTGCATTTGTAAGGGTGTTGTTACGAATCATTATTGTAGAAGGATGATTGATTATGCTTATAAAAAAATTGAGGAATAATATATGAACAACATGTTTGGGGTGACACAATGAGGTTATCCAATGAGATTCCTTATTTTGTGAGGAATTGAATGAGAAATCTGGAATTATTATTGATCAATACTTCTATTATCATGTGATTATGAATTTCATGTATCCATGTTGTATTATGTTTTTGACTAGACAATAATGACTGTGATGTCAGTAGGTATATTTATTACCAACTAGAATCCATGGTCATAGGATTGAACATATAAGGCATTGAATGTTGTTCCATGGGGCTGATAAACCACTTAGAAGGTTAGTTGGAATCATGAGAAATAATGGTAGCCATGAAAATGGCATGAAGGAGGTTCTTGTTAGGGAACATTCTTGTAGGAGAATGATGGTATAGATGGCATGAAAATCTTCTCACGTGTATGAGGAATCAATTTGGTAAGAGGTGGCCCTAGTTGAATTATGATTTTGAGATCATGTGCTTATGATTATACCCATGCTTATGGTATTAATAGGGAATGTTGAATGATATATCAATATAATGGAATCAATGTGAGCTACAACATGCGGGAAAGACATTGGGGGCAATGTCGTTTGGTGTATATGGATAGATATAGTGTGGCATTTGGATGTGTAATATTATTGTGTACATGTTGTATTCTGCTACGTGTTTTGTGTATGTGTTGTGTTATACTTGTTGCTCATTGTGTGTATCATGTGCATATGTGTATGTGTTGTGTTGTGTTGTACAATATGCATATGTACATGTATTGTGTGATGTTATGAAACAAAAAAGTATCAGACTGTCTAGGCCCTTGTATAATGTGTTTACGATAGTTAGGTATGGGACTGTCTGGGTTTGTGTTGCTTTAGGATAGGTAGAATGCCTAGAATGGGCATTTCCTAGACTTTCTAAGGTGTGGAATACACCTATATTCTTGTCGACTAAAAACTAATTGGTTTGGTAGTGCCCATGTTCACAAGGTAATCATTGCGCTTATTTATATTTATTTGTTACTAAGTGCTCACCTTGGCGCTGATAAGACACTAAGTAAATTTTGAAATCATAGAAAAGTAAAACGAAGTGAAGGCACTAGGTTCTTTCTAGGCTGGAAACCAATCTAGTGTGTGTATGTGGTCAAAGAGAAGAGAATGCACTAGGTGCTTAACAGGATTTGAAAGCAATCCAGTGTGTGTACGTATTCAAATAAAAGAGAAGGCAGTAGTTTATTTTCAAGTTTGGAAACTAATCTAGTGTGTGCATGTGGTTAAAGAGAAGAGAGGGCACTAGGTGCTTGCTTGGTTTGGAAATTGATCTAGTGTGTCTATGTAGTCAAAGGGAAGAGAAGGCACTAGGTGCTTTTTGGGTTCAACAATCGATCTAGTTGGTGTATAGGTCAAAGGGAAGAGAAGGAACTCGGTGATTTCTGGGTTTGGAAATCGATGCCATGTATGTGTGAGAAGAGAGAAGGCTACTGGATGCTTTTTGGATTTGGAGAAAAATATAGTGTGTTTAAAGCAAGAAAACAAAATCAAGATAAGTATCAATATTTCATTTAATCCTGAAGTTTTAAATTATGAATCTCATTCAATATTCTGATCTATGATGATTTAGTCTACAACCTAACTTGGTTACCATGATAGGATGCAAACTAAAGACACAATCTTCATTTCATGGGCTAGGTGCTAATGAGGTATGATTCAAATTTATTGTAATCCATTATGATGAGTCTAATGGAATTTATGTGCCATGGTGTAGAAAGCATTGATACTACCTAGGTTAGGTCGTGGCTGCAAGATTGACGGTAGTAACAATAAAAGAATTGAAGTTTGCAGTGACATGTCGTAAAATATTTCATGAAAATATGATGGGACATTAGTACTCAACAATGCCACTAATTACCATGAAGCATATCATAACTGGTATGATAGTTTTGAGGCATGGATAATGTGATGGTTTGATATCCTTCTTATGTGATGAAGGCTTGCCAAGGGATGGGTCACCCGAGGGATTAAGAAGTAGAGAAGGGGATGCTTGAACTTGGAAGGTGAGGGTCTACACAAAATAGGGCGACTAGATTGCTTAAGGATCTGAGAAACAGAGAAGGCAAGGCCATAATACAAAATTAGGTTTATTCATCATGAGAATAGTTTATTAGAGTCATAGAAAATTGGGGGTAAGTGTGCCTAGAATCAATGTGCAAAGAATTGTTTGTTGAAGGAAAAAAGGGTTGAATGATAGAAGCACTAGATGTTGGGGTGGGAAATACTCCAAGGGAAAGAACAATCCAAGTTGGTCTATACAAGGCTAAAGCATCCAAATATTGCAGGGGAGACATTTAAAAATGGTTCAATTATGATCATACCTTTAATTAATGATTGAGGAAAATGTGAATATGTTTATGTTAATTGTTTAAAGAGATGCAAATATAAAGCTCCAAGGACAATATGCTGTTATTTTCATATTTAGTATGTTTCTCTATGTATATGGAAAAAGGACACCGAGGACAATATTCCCTAAATGAGGAGGGGCCTGCAACAACCCATGCCAAGATTGGTTTGAATTTTGGCCAAGTAATTACATCATGCAATTGAGCTAAAAAAAAATAAAATTGGTTGAGTCAAGGGACACATATTCCAAAGCTGAGGATCTAAACTATTTTTGATAGTTAATAAAGGCTAGTTGTCGAGCCTTAAATGGCCTAGTGCTTCAATTATATTAGGCTTCAAGAGAAGTATGCATTCCCATGTTACTTTTAGAAAAAACGTACAAGGCTTAAAGGACAATATTTATGAATATTTGACTATGTTGGCAACAAGGACATCAAAATTCAATCATTGTTCAAGAGAGAAAAGATAAGTTCAAGGAATGGACATTATCATTCATTCACATGGATACAACATAGGCGTAAGGAAAAAGGGTGTGGGGCTTTCATTCAAAAAATGGAGTCATTCATTCTTTCATTCTCGTTCAAAAAGAGAAGAGTATATTTCTGGTTGGGAGGATTCTAGAAGAAAAACACTTTAGGTGAGGAGGATTTCCCACTCGAGTCCCCATGATCTAGAGGGTGGAGACAATTTTCTCATAAATTACTCGGAACTTGGGTGAAGGAAATAATCTTGGAGAACTCCTGGAAGTTTTTTATAGGACCACTAAAATTTATTTTATTGGTTTTAGCTTCTAGAGTCCCTATACTTGGGTGGAACCTTAATTTCTATGTGCACTGGTTTTGTTATGGCTGAGTTGTTGAGAGATATGGCAAATTCTCTTGTTCCTGGTTCATTTATTGGGTGCATCTAGTCCCAAGAAAAACCCATGAGTTTCTGTAATCTAGCTCGGGGCTAAAATAACAAGTGAGTATTGACTGTAGCTATACATGGTTGGGAAGAGAGTCCTTGTCCTAGACTCAATTTCTCATAATATTTAAGATAAGTTTTCTTGTTATACCTACAATTTTAATGAAATAATGTCTCTTTCCTAGTTGAATGATGGAAGCAATAGCTAAGGAATGCTTATGATTATTCTTTTTACATTTCACAGTAATTTGGCTTGGAAAAGGGAACCCTAGTTAAAGAAATTCGTATATGTTTTGACTGTTAATATTAAATATTTCATTAAATTGCTTGAACTATTCCCAATGTACAGTGGTAAATTATAAAAAATGAGGTATTGTTTAATTGATCCTTGTGACTCAAATTTTGATCTAATGCTCTAAATGCAGGGAAACGTGCACACACACACACACACACACACACACACACACACACACATTAGTGTTGTAGGAACTGAGTTTGTTTATAAATATGTAGGTAGTGTGAGTAAGAATTAGGGAGGGGATTTTAACCTTGTTGGTTGATTAAATACTTCACTTAACTGTTAAGCTAAAATAATGTGAATTTTATAAACAATGGGTCCATGGAGGAAACCCACATAAGACCCCCAGTACCAATTAAATTTATTAGCATGATTGAGGTTCTAAGGTGATTGGATCTCATCAAAATGAATGTAAGCTATAGCATATTTTAGTACTCTCGCTATATATAGTATATGTCGATTCTTCTATAGTGATAATCATGTGCATTGTAATGTGCACCTAAGGAGTGTGCATGTCGTGGGAATATATATATATTATAATGGAGGAGTTGAGATGGTGTGTCTCTGAGGTCCCACCCTAGAGGGGCAAAGAATCTGTGTAGTTAGGGAGAGCATCAAGGTGGTGAGATCATGATGACGTGTCCCAGATGTACCACTAAGAGGTACGAAGGGGAACAGGTGTGGGTAGTGGCGGGATGAAGCGTTGGGATGACATGGCAAGTCATTACTAAGGAGGATATCGAATGAATGGGGCCCAATTGATCTGAATTGACTCAACTCCTGAATTTAACCAAGATCTTTTAGTCCCATGACATAGATAGAATTTCATTTTATAAGACATAAATGAACATATATGCATTCTTAAATAGATGGAAACATAAAGAAAATCAACAAATCATAGACATGAGATGTTGATAATGGAGTTAGTCCAGTGTGGACTACATCTTCCAGCCCGGTGTCAAGATGGTGTTGGACTTCATTCAGTGCTAGAAATGGTGAAGATGTACATGGACTATGTTTTCTATCATAAAAGGTTATGTTCCATCTACATGAGTGCAAAGTCTCTCCACAACATGATCTGCTATAAGAACTATCACTCACAATAGACCTAATATCAACATGACATAAATCTTACTCATGGTGAGAATGAGTATCCCACCATAATGGCATAAAAGGGATCTCAACCATAAAACCCATGGTGAAAATGAGTATCCCTCCATCATGGAAACAAAGGGATCTCAATAAAAACATACATAACAATCCATGATGAATAAATCTCACATGAAATAGACACAACTATTCTATATCATACATCAAGAAGGAATGAAAACAACATAGTACATCTCATAGAAAATGATCAAAAATGTACATGAAAATAACACTTCATCTGCCTCAACTTTGATGTTGACTGAGGAATAGAATTAGCTGCTAGATCTGAATGCACCATCGAAGGTGTGGCATCGAATGGCATAAGATTGGTTTTCCACACTCTAAAATCTGACACCATCATTCCAATCTGGACAATGGCTGAGAAATAGAAATCTCAGCTGTAAAAAATAACTCCACCACTATATTTGTGTCATCGAGAGGTGTAAAATTGACTATCCATTTTCTGAATTCTAACAATGGAAAAATATGGGCCTGTAGGAAACTTTTAGGTTCCCCTGTTATTCTCCAAATATTCCCTCATCTGGGTTGACTACAGATCTACAATTTAAATCAGAGAACTTATCTTTCCATTGATATCCTTGAGAAATTTTGAGAAGAATGAGTATAAATTTAGCTGCATTTTTTATCTAGGAAATTTCAGCCACCAAGGAATCTGGAAGATTCCTTCAAGATTCCAGAAGATTCTCCTCTATTGGGAATATGCAAATCTGTTTCTCAAAAGGTGAATCCTACCTTTCCATTATGTTCCCTATGAAAATATGAGAAAAATGACTGTAATCTTGATTACATTCTGACAAAATGAATTTTTACCTCCCAAGTAATCTTTTTAGCATCTTAAGATTGTCTGCAAAAAATTTTGTCTTGAAAACTGTGTGATCATGGCTCCACCTTTGTGGACTATAAATCATGGTTCCGGCTGTCTGGAATACTACCCCTACATGGTTCAGATGTTCTAGGTTCCACTCCTCTCTCGGTTCTCCAATCCGCTCCTTCGTGCAAATGAGAACATATAGGTTTAAATATATTTTTGTGGGTGGAGTTTACCAAGGAAGCGCCACTGGCACATTGGTTAAGGTGGACGCATCAAAGGCAGGAGGTTGCGGAATCAAATCCCACCTTCACCAAAAATACACGTAATGATTTGTTTTTTATTACAAATCTGGCACAGGTTGTTATGCGTATTAAACGGGGGCATGTTTGTTGGTGTTAACATGTTGGTGTGGTGGTTTATGTATTGTTGTTTTGGTGTGGGCACTCGAGTGGCAGGCTGGTCGTTTCGGCTAGGCAGGTGGTTTCAAACACCACCGCCCATAGAATATTGGTATGTGGCATATGGGGTGGGGCCGGCAGGGGTCACGACCCTTCAGTCAATTTTTAATAACAAATTTTGTTTTTAATACAGGTAGTTTGGGGGGGGGGTGGCGAGGGTCATGGCCTTCCACCTTATCTCTCTCTCTCTCACACACACACACACACACACACACATATATATATTAATAATAAGTTCCTTTTTAGATTTTTTCTAATATAAGGGATATTAGACAAATTAAAGAGGCAACAATTTCACCCACTTTTGAGAGCTAGATTCCATGTCCCAGACTCAATCAATTTGTAGGACCATTAAATCTAGCCCACATGGAAACCTTGACAAAAACTTTGACTGGTTCTTTCTCCCTCATACGAGCTCATATTTGAGTGTCGTTTGCACCGTTAGAATCAGGATGACAAGCACTTCAATTTGGTGCTGGTTTGGGAGCAATTTGACCACTTTGAAGTTTGACCTTTTCTAAGTCCTCTGGGACTTCTACATGTTTCTGAAGCCACTTAGATCAATCCTCCCCACTGAGGAGCTTTTGGTCCTCGAAAAGCATGAAAACTAATCTGCAACTTCTTTGTACCTTCTCTGCACTTACAAGTGTTTGATAAGTCACCCTTCCTTCTCCTTCACCTTTGTCCTTCAGAGCCATAAGCAATGAGCCGACAACTACATCCCCCGTAGCCTTGTAGTACATTGTTTTTGCAAATTACACACTTTATTTACAAGACAAACTAATGACCCAAGCATCCCATACTTGCCATGAGTTTATAACACATACTCGGTGGTCAAGTTTATATCAAAATGAAAACAATAACCTAGCTATCAAAACAAGGCCAAAATATCATTGTTGCTTCAACAAGTGATGGAAAACACATCATCATTGCAACATATGATTTACAAAATAAGGCCAAACACAATTGTTGTTTTAACAAGTGATGGAAAAAACATCATCACTTTCAAAGTTTAAAAAGAAACACAAAATAAGTCTAGACATCATTGTTGTTGCAACAAGTGATGGAAAACACATCATCACTTTTACAGTTTAAAATGCAACACATGATTGGAAAAATAAGACCATGACATTCTACCACACCTAGAAGAAACAATTCTCACTTATCAAAGTGAACGGGTCACCTCCTTGTGGTGCATTTGTTGTTCGAACAATTGTTTCACCTGGTTCATGCATGGATGCTTTGTCTTTAAGGTGCTACTCTGGATGGAGCCTCCAACACATGGCTCTTTGATGTCCACCTCCGTCGCAATGACTGCAACAGGTCTTCTTCCTCTAGATCTACTTTACCTTCTTCTTTGCATGTTATTGAGAAGGTATTTAATGCCTCATCTTTTTTTGTGTTGCCATTCTCTTCCCGCACTCATCAAATAAATGGTTATGTAAACCAAAAAAGTACATGTTTTTTGATGCCATGATTTATTTCCATCATTAACAACATGATTGTAATCGAAATGAAAATTCGAATATTAAGACTTGTTATACCTTTCCTTGCTGTCTCTGGTGTAATTATGGCAATGAGAACTTACCTCAGCTCTTTCCCTGTAATGGGCATTGCCATGGGAGGATGGTGATGTGTTCCCATCATTCTCTTTCCTCGATGATTTCAATGATGTATTGGAAGCATCTAACACCCTTTAGCATTCTCGTTCAGTGTATCCCAAGCCTGCAAATCGAGGTCTTTGTGCAACCTCCAATGTTTGAGTAATGCGTTGACTATTAACACCAAGTTCTTCTTCTTCCTTGCACCTCATCCTGGTAAGGAGTGTCATGTTTGTCCCTGTAATTGGTGTCTCCATATTTCCAACAGAAATTTTACTATGTGAAGATAAAACTGAAGGGAAATCAACATCTTTTACCTCCATTTTCAAGATGGAAAGAAATGATGAGGGCTTCTCATCATCTATTGTTGCTGGTTCGTTAGATGTCTTCGCACATTTCCCAGCTTCCTTCTCGACATACCCAAGTCCTGCATGACAGGGTAATTCCTATACTTTGACGGTGTTGATAATGTCTTCACTGTTAATGCCCAAGCCTTTCCCTTTGTAACCCATTCTCTCCAGCAGTTTGGAGCCAATTAATGTGGTATGATTTTCAAAAATAGAAAAATCATCATCAGGATACATACATTAAGTCAAAGAATTTCTTTTTACCTCACAGTGGTCACGCTGTAGCTTTTCCAAGGCCTCGTCCTTAGCTTGCATTTGTTGTAGCAACCATTGTTTCTCCTCTTTCTCTTCTCATAGAAGCATCTTCAATTTAGCGTTATCTGCTTGAAGACTCTGGTTGTTGTGCTTCACTTTTTCCAGGGCCTCTTCCATGGCTCGCAACTGAAGCTGCAACCACTGCTTCTCCTCTATCTCTTCTTGTAGAGCTTCATACATTATTTCAATCTTTTTCGACATTATGAGCATATTCTCATACATCTCTTTGTCATTCTCCATTGCTCCAAGTTCCATTATTCACACTCGCAATTCACATCAACAAAAAGACCACTCTGTTACCAAACTTGATCCGAGTTGACTTAACTCTCGGATTTAACTTAGATCTTTTACTCTCGTAATGTAGTTAGAATTGCATTTTATAAGAGCATAAATGAACATATATGCATGCACAAACATATGGAAACATAATGAAAATAAACAAATCATAGACATGGCACATTGATAACGGAGTTTGTCTAGTGTGGACTACGTCTCCAAGCCCAGTGTCAAGATGGTGTTGGCCACTTCATTCAGTGTTGGAAATGGTGAAGATGTACATGGACTATGTTTTCTATCATACAATGATCTGTTCCATCTACATGAGTGGAAAAGTCTCTCCATGAGACATTCTACTATAGGAACTATCACTCATAATAGACCTACTATCAGTATGACATAATCTTACTCATGGTGACAATGACTATCTTGCCATCATGGCATCAAAGGATCTCAACCAAAACATCCATGGTGACATTGAGTATCCCGCCATCATGGAAACAAACAGATCTCAATCAAAACATACATAACAATCCATGATGAATACATCTCACATGAAATAGACACAAAGATTTAGCATCACACATCAAGAAGGAATTGAAGCAACATAGTACATCTTAGAGAAAATGATCAAAATATTACATGGAAACAACACTTCATATACCTCAACTCTGATGATAATTGAAGAATAGAATACTCAGTTCTTGGATCTGAATGCACCATCGAAATCATGGTGTTGAATGGCATAAGATCGATTGTCCACACTATGAAATCTAACACCATCATTCCAGTTTGGAAAATGGCCAATAAATAGAAAGCTCAGCTATAAAAACTGATTGCCCCACTGAATTTCGGTCGTCGAGAGGTGTAAAATTGACTATCCATTTTCTAAATTCTAACATCGGCAAAATCTAGGCTAGTAGGAATCTTTTAGATTCCCTCGTGATTCTCCAAAGATTCTCTCCTCTTGGTTGACTGGGGATTTGCAACTCAAACTAGAAAACTAATCTTGCCATTGAGATCCTTGTGAAATTCTAAGAAGAATGAGCATAAAGTTGGTTGCATTATGGATCTGGGAAATTTTAGCCACCAAGGAATCTAGAAGATTCCCTCAAGATTCTTGAAGATTCTCCTCTATTGGGAATCTTCAAATCCGCTACTCAAAAGGTGAATCGGACCTTTCCATTGCATTCCCTACAAAAATTTGAGAAAAATGATTGTAAACTTGATTACATTCTGACAAAATGAATTTTTACCCCCCAAAGAATCTTTTTAACATCTTAAGATTCTCTACAAAAATTCTATCTTGAAAAGTGTGCCATTGTTGTTCCATCTCCGTTGACTATAAATCATGGTTCCATCCATCTAGAATACTGCCCTTGCATGGTTTTGTTGTTTTGAGTTTGGCTCCTATCTCGGTTCTCCAATCCACTCCTCTGTGCAAATGAGAACATATAGGTTTAAATATATTTTTGTGGGCAGAGTTTACCAAAGAAGTTCCATTGGGGCATTAGTTAAGGCAAAGGCACCAAAGGCGGGAGGTTGAGGGATCAAATCACACCCCTGTAAAAAAATACATGTAACAGTTAATTTTTTATTACAAAATTGGCTCGGTTTGTTATGTGCATTAAACGGGGGTGCGTTTGTTAGTGTTAACACGTTGGCATGCTGGTTTGTGTATTGGTGTTTTGGTTTGGGTGCCCGAGTGGTGGGCCTACCATTTCAGTCAGGCAAGTTCAAACCCTTCCGCCCACAGAATATTGGTATATGGCATATGGGGTGGGGGTGTGGGTTGAGTCCACCAGAGGTTGCCTGCCCACTACCTGTTTATAATGTTTTATTCTATGTGGTTGGGTCCAGTGGGGGTCATTGCCTGTCGGCCCATTTTTTATAACAAATTTTGTGTTTTAATACATGTGGTTTGGGAGGGGAGTGGGGTCATGGCGTGCCACCTCATCAAATATATATATTTTTATCTTTTTTTAATAATAAGGTCCTTTTTAGATTTTGTCTAATATAAGGGATATTAGACAAATTAAAGAGGCAACAATTTCACCTGCTCTCGAGAGCCAGATTCCATGTCCTAGACTCTATCAATTTGTAGTACCATTAAACCTGACGCACATGACAACTTTGACCAAAACTTTAACTTACTCTTTCTCTCTCATATTCACCTACATTTGAGTGGCAATGAGAACTTTGATCTAGTGCTGGTTTGGGAGCAATCTGACCAGTTTAAATTTTAACCTTTTCTAAGTCCTCTGGGATGTCTACATGTATTTGGAGCGACTTGGATCACCAACTTATCACTTTGCGCAAGTTAGTAAACCTGTTATATACCTAGGGGGCGTAATATGGCGTACTGAGGGAGGTACCCAAGGTAATAATGTAATAATGGGATGGGCCATAGTAATAAATAAGGTGGTTAACCCATGTCATGTAAGGGACCACAAGTAGTTAATAATAATGTAAGGGGCCCATGGTATTAGTTGATGGTATGAGGAAACCATGGTAATGATGCATGGTATTGTATGTATGAGGCCTATATAGAGGCTAGAGACTCCACATGGATGAATATGAAGAGAAGTATTCTTGTATGAATGGGTTGTGGAGTGTTCTCCTTTCTTAAGGAGTGAATGTATGGTGTTGCCCTACCATCAGGGTTTTCATAATAAAGAAGCATTTCTATCTATTTCTACCTTATTATTCTTGGGTTATTTCTATTATCATAATATTTCCGGTTTAGAGCTACAACAAGTGGTATCAGAGCTACAACAAGTGGTATCAGAGATACAACAAGTGGTATCAGAGCACTTTCTTGGGCAAACCGTGGAGAATTTTTTTTTATTTTTTGCAGGGATTTTTTTTTGGGTGGCGAGTTTGCAGATCAGATCTATACGTTTTGGTTTAAAATCAAAAAAATCTGATTGCATATCTGTATTCCTTGTGAAAAAATAGCCGATTTCAAAAAAAAAAATCGATCAAATCGGAGTTCGAATGAAGGAAATATCGCTGATCTAAAAATCAATAGGGTTGGAGACAACTTTTCGGGGCAGCGAATTTGCGGCGCAGATCTAGAAGTCCTGGTGCCAAATCTGCAAGATCTAATTGTAGATCTGGAATCTTTGTGAAAAAACACATGATTTCAAAAAAAAAATCAGTTGAATCGGAGTCCGGATGAGGGAGATATCACTGAATTAAAATCAGCTCTTTTTGCAGAAATTTTGGGTGACGGCGAGAGAATAGCAGTGCAGATCTGAAATTTCAAGTGTCTGGATCAAGATTTCTACTACATGGGCAGATGCAGAGTGGTTGTTCCATTTCTAAAAACAGGTTATAATAGAGATTCTGAGCAATATTGACGGATTTGTGACCATTTCAATTTTTCACCAATATTTTTGTGATGGCGGGCCTAGATCAGAATTCGATGGAGTTGTATAAATTTGACGGTTCTCACCCGTCCGCATGGCTAGCAAAAATGGACCAGTATTTCAAATTGAATCTTCTCCAAGATGATTGGACTAAGTTGAGAGTGGGGACCATGTATTTGGACAGTGAACAATGGCAATGGGCGTTATGGCATCAGCGTCGCAATGCACCTTTTGCAAGTTAGGGCCAATTTGCCAAAGCTCTTATAGAGGGCTTTGACCGTAAATCAAATCTTGTGGATAAGCACACACAGATAGACACACAGCCTAGCAAAGCTGTTATTTTTATAGGAAAGAAGGAAACCAAGGAACCAAAAGGGTTATTTTTGGCTGGTATCTTGGTATTGCAGGTTCATGGATTGATTCAAAAAGAGAAGATCATTGTTTCTATAAATCCTAGTTGCCAGCATAATTTTATCAGTGGTAATTTGGCAAAAAAATTGCAAGTCTCAGTAAAACAAATTGAACATACACAGGTTGATAATGAGGATGTTCAAGTGTACAAGGATTTGAAGATTTCTATGGATAAATATGTGTTGCATGGTGATTTTTATGCTTCAGATATGGATACTATGGATGTTGTTTTGGGATATCCTTGGATGGAATCCATAGGTACTATCAATATTAATTTACAGAAGAAATTCCTGAAGATATGGTATAAAAAGAAGAAAATTACATTACAGGATATTTCCATCCATAAACAGAGAGAGCACATGGAGGCTGAAGCAGAAGATGTTCCAGGGTCTGACATATCAGATGATGAGCAGTTGATGGTCGAAAATCAGACACAAACAGAGGCTGAAGCAGAAAAGGTTACAGGTGTTGATACATCAAAGGAGGACTCAGTGGTTGAAGTCATATTGGAAAAGAAGACACCACAACAAGCACCTCAGCAGGGTGAATTAAAGAAAAAGACACCGTGGGTTAAAACTTCAACATATCATCACCCACATCACCCCGCAAGAAGACAACCATCAATATGGCAACCTATTAGCCACAAGGACAACAACCCCCGTATGATGGATAGCGAGGACGAAGATCCACCTACTACACATCAACACAAAAGAGTTGCCACGATCAACATCCATCTCAAGTGAGCGAGGCACCAGCGAGATCGAGGGTTCACCTTTCTCTTGGATGGCTAGATGCATGTGCTTGGTATCAGTGGACTACTCTTTTGAGTAGATCTTATTATTTGTGTTCTTCCCATGTTTCGGGGACGAAACATGCTAAGGGGGGTGGAATGTTATATACCTAGGGGGTGGAATGTTATATACTATGGCCCATCCCATTATTACAATATTACCTTGGGTACCTCCCTCGGTACCCCATATTACCCCCCTAGGTACATAACAAAACCTGCAACTGGTATGGGAAACATGATACCAACTTTTCTAATACCCCCTGCAATGGTTTTGGAAAAGTTAACATGTTCCTAGCATAAGCTCATCAACAATTGTCATTCATGCATAACAATCACATATTCATAGTCAATCTAGATTAGTACAACACAATATCACAAATAGGTTGATTCATATGCGAATGTGATAATTCTAACCATCTACATAAGCAAATCCAAATTAGCATGACACATATAACATCAAGATATTAGATGCAATGAACATAATCATCATGTGTATAACCCCAATGTTAAAAATAGCAACATTAAATTGCAATTTAATTTGTCCTTGAATAAAATTGTGAGTTAAATCGAAATTACATTCTCATAACAACTTGTAATAGTTAATTAAGTTAACTTTACCTAATTGACATAGGAAATTTGAGTTGGAAGCCTATCTAGAGTCATGTAGAGTGATCCATAAATTTTAGGGGCCCGGGTTGTGTTCTTTTGAGTTCTAATTAGATAACTTAGTCTAACTGAGTTATAGTTAGTTAAATTAGTTCTAACTGTTGGAGGAACTAGTAGGACGCTAGTAGTGGGGAAATGCACTAGTGCATCCTTAGTACCACACTAGTTAACTAAAGATTAATTCATAAATAAGTCATGCATTTTAGTTTAGAGGAAGACCTAGTTGAGATTAGAGTTCAAGGACAATGTACTATAAATTGTATAATTTTCCAAGTTGTACAGATGGTGCATGCAATCAATTGAAGGTCGATGGATGGATTGCACAGTTATGGAGAGTGGATTTCCCACTTAAATATGGGTTAATTCTTTCATGAATTGTGCAAGGAAGTAGGGGCTTGGAAAGCAACAGAATTGGCTAAGTGTTGGCTTGAGCTGGTTTGTGAAGAAGAGAGAGATTATACTAGTGCAGGAATTGTTCATATTGAACAAGAATTGTATTTTCTTCTCAGATCTTCTGGTTAATGAAATATAGATAGTTGAGGTTTTCAACAGTTTCTTTCCCGATGAAAATATTGTGTTTTGTGCGATTGATATGCTTCCTTTTCTGCTTAATGTTTTCAGCAATCAATTTTGGTTTCCACTGAAGAGTAGAGTAGATTATTGTCTTTCGTTTTAGCATATCACATAAGTTGTTGAATCTATAGTAAAAATATACATGGTATTAGAGCTGAAGATAGTATAAAAGATGAGAATTCGAGTTTGTTGTGCAGGTGAAATCGAATTTTCAAGTTCATAATCCAGAGTCAGCAATATGTCATTCTACAGTTTGTGACTTGAGTATGCCCTAGAGGGTAGCTTGAATTACATAGCTTGGAAGGACAGGATGGAGGTAGTGCTAGAAGAAAATGTCATCAAGGAATTCATAGATCATGACATTCTGAAGCCTCCAACATATGATGCTAAAGATCTGGCTGAATGGAGAAAATGTGTGAAGAAAATGAGAAGGATTATCTTGGAAGGAGCTCGAGACCACATTGTCTTGAGTCTCCACAGTAAGGACAATCCATACTCAATGTGGAAGGAATTGATGGAGTTGTTTCAAAATAACAGTGACCATAGGAAGTTGGCACTGAAGGGAAAACTTAGAATGATCAAGATGGAGAAAGGTCACTCAATTCTAAAGTAATTGACCAAGTGCACCTATTGTCGGGATGAGCTTGGAAGTGTCGAGATTATTGTTGTCGAAGGGAATATGGTGAGCCTAGTTGTTCTATGTCTTCCCAAGAGTTGGCACAATTTCCATGACTAAGTTAATGGGAGGGAGAAGATACCTGATTGGGAGTGGTTTTGGTTGGACTTGGTAGAGGAAGAGATTCAGCGAAACACTAGAGACATATCCTCATCAAAGATGATGATGAGGAGAATTGTTCCTTAGTGGGTAAGGCAAAGAAAGGGAAGGGGAATTTGTCCCATTCTAAATCAGATTATTGTTAGGGAAGGAAGAATATGGACATGTCAAAAGTCAAGTGCTTTCACTGTCACGAGCTAGGATATTTTTCCACAAAGTGTCTGCTCAATAAGGTCAGTAAAAAGCCCTTAGAAGGAGCAGTAGGTGAGGATCTTACCTTGGAATTCAAACTGGACTTTACCCTCATCACTTGTATGGTGTCATCGATGATGGGTAGTGCATGGTACCTGGATAGTGGATCTTCTTTCCACATGACCAGTAACAAAGAGATCTTCAGTAACTTGGAGTAGAAGGATCTCCAGATGCATATCGAGATGGGTGATGATGGGAGGTATAGTGCTACCGAGCCTGGTAGAGTTACTTTTTAGAGGGAGTCACGTTCTCCCCTCACTTTATGAGATGGTATGTATGTTCCTAGTCTGAAGAAAAACTTAGTATCTATTTCCATGTTCGAGGATTGAGGTTATGATGTGATATTTAGTAAGGGAAAGTTGTTCCTTCATCACATAGCCACAGGACAGGTGAAGAGGATAGGGTTTCGAGTGAAGAATATCTACAAGTTGGAGGTAGAAGATTGTTCTACCTTGAGAATGAAAGTAGATAAGGTGCAGATCCGAGACATCAGTGAGTTGTGGCATAGAATATTGGGTCACTTGCATCATGGTGCTTTGAAGATCATGCAACAACTTTCCACCAGTCTTCCTAAGGGTAAACTAGAATAGGTAGACACATGAACAGGGTGTACCTTGGGAAAATACACCAAATTTTCCTTTCATGACAAAGACAGTCGAGCACAGGTGATCCTCGATCAAGTCCATTCATATGTGTGTGGAGCATTCTCAACAACATCCATGACCAAGCACATGTAGTATGCTATACTTCTTGATTATTTTTCTTGTAAGTGTTGGATCTTCTTCATGCAGAAGAAAGATCAAACTTTTGCAAACTTTTGTGAATTTAAAGAACTGGTCAAGAAATATATTGGTAGGAAGGTTAAAGCTTTGAGGAGTGATAAATGTGGAGAGTATGTGCCAAATTAGTTTAAAAAATTATGTGCAACATAAGGCATTCGATGAGAATTGATAGCACCTCATAACCCACAACAAAATGGGGTGGCTGAAAGGAATAACAAAAGAATTGTAGGAGTGGCATGGGAAATGTTGTATGATTAGGGCCTACCACTACACTTCTGGGATGAAGCATACAACAAAATTGTTTATTTCAATAACAAAATCCCTCATCGAATTCTTAGGATGAGTACACTAGAATAGGAGTTTTTAGGGAAGAAACCAAATGTGGGACACCTCAGGATTTTTAGTTCATCAGTCTAATGCCATGTAACCAAAGATGCATGGAAGAAGCTTGAGCCAAAAATATAGTTGGGGATATTTCTTGGGTACATTGATACACCTCACAACTATCAAGTGTACCTGCCAATTGATAAGATGCTAATGGTTCATACAGATGTAAAATTCGATGAAGAGAAGGCCATGAAATGTTAACTTGAGAGGGAGATTTAGTTACATGTGATTGAGAAGCTTTTAGCTCCCAGGGAGGAACCTTAGGATAATTTTGAGTAGCCACATGCAGAGGATCGGGGAGTGGATACACTCACTCATGCAAAGTCTTCCAGAGATGGGAAAAATTACAATAGGGAGGCTGGCAGGTTATTGCATGATGTTAGAGAGAATGTGGGAGCACACACATCATAATACAGGCAAAGGAGGTCACCAGAGAGGTACATTGGATACATGGATCTCATGAGAAAATGTGTATAGAATGAGCCGTCCTTTTTTGAGGAAGTAGTGCAACAAACAGTTTTAGTTGATGGAATGGTTCAGAAGTATGACTCCATTGTCAGGAACAATGTTTGGGATATGGTCCCAATACTAGCAGACAAGTCAATTGTGAGTTCTAGATGGATTTACAAGGTAAAGAAAGAAACAAATGGTAGTGTGGAGAAACACAAGGTTAGGTTTGTGGCCATAGGTTTTTCTTAGGTGGAGGGGATTGAGTACGATGAGACTTTTTCTCCTGTTGCAACACACTCATCAATCATATCCATTCCAGCATTGTCAATGCAGATGGGATGGAAGATACAATATATGGATGTAAAGACAAAATTCCTCAATGACGTGATTAAGGAAGAGGTTTGTATTGAGCAACCTAAAGGATTTGATACCTTCAACAGAGAGTCATATATGTGCCAACTCAAGCGAGCATTGTATCGACTAAAACAAGCACCCCATGCTTGGTACACTAGCATTGATATCTATTTCATTGGGTTGGCTTGACCAAAAGTGAAGCAAATTCAAACATTTACCATATTGTGGTTCAAGGTAAATTTTTTATCATCGTTTCATATGTTGAGGATTTGATTATGACAGGTGATGTAAATCTAATCAAGTTTTTCAAAGAGGATCTTGTAAGAGAGTTCAAAATGAAGGATTTGGGGCTCACACACTACTTTCTAAGGATGGAAGTATGGCAAGTTGATGAGGAACTCTTTGTCTCTCAGGGTATGTATGCCAACAAGATTCTCAAAAGGTTCCACTTGGGGAGCAGTAAACCATGGAGACTCCTCTAAAAAGTAACTAAAGGAAGGAGGATGTGACTTCTGGTGAAGTAGTGTAGGCTACTATTTATAGGCATATTGTGGGTTCACTCATGTATTTGGTAAACACATGACCGAACATGTGTTATGAAGTTAAATAACTTAGTTAATCAATGGTTAAGCCAAACAAGTTGTATTGGAAGGCATCCAACCGTGTGTTGAGATACCTCAAAGGCACTATTCAGTATGGTTTATGGTACAGATGGATGGAGGGAATGAAGCTTCAAGGCTTCACCATTATTGATTGGGCAAGGAACCCATTTGACAGGAAGAAAACATTAGGTGGGATCTTCAGTATTGGGTCAATGATTGTTTCTTGGTACAATGGGAAATATAGATTAGTTGCACTTAGTTTAGAAGAAGCAGAGTACATGTTTGCTAATCAAGCAACTTGTGAGGCTATCTGGAAGAGGAAGATTCTTGTTGGTTTGTTTGATCAGTAGATGGATCCAACTATGATGTATTGTGATAATCAGAGCTGTATAAAACTTTCTGAGAATATAGTTTTTCATGATCAGTCCAAGCATATTGATATTCGGTATCATCATATTCACGATTTTGTGTACAATAGAATTATGTTATTGGAGTACATTCCCACAGAGGAGCAGGATGAAAATATTTTGACAAAGGCTTTGTCAAGAAGAAAATTTGAGTTTCATAGAGGGAGGATTGAGGTAGAAAATAATCCCTTTCTTTTTGAGAGGGAGTGTTAATAATAGCAACAATAAATTCCAATTTAATTTTCCCTTGAATTAAATTGTGAATTAAATGGAAATTCTATTCTCATAGCAACTTGTAATAGTTAATTAGGTTAAGTTGACTTAAATGAATTATGAAATTTTATTTGGAAGTCTATCTAGAGTCATGTAGAGTGATCCCTAAATTTTAGGGGCCTAGGTTGAGTTATTTTGAGTTGTAATTAGATAACTCAATCTAATTAAGTTATAGTCAGTTAAACTAGTTTCATTTGTTGGATGAACTAGTAGAAGTCTAGTAGTGGGGAAGTGCACCAGTGCATCCTCAGTACCACATTATTTAAATGATTATTCACTCATAAATAGCTCATGCATGTTAGTTTGAAGGAATACCTAGTTGAGATTAGATATCAGGGACAATGTACTATCATTTGTATAATTTTCCAAGTTCTACAAATGGTGCATGCAATCAGTTGAGGGCCTATGGATGGATTGCATAGTTATGGAGAGTAGATTTCCCAATTAAATACTGTCTAATTCTCTCAGGAGTTGCACAAGGGAGTAGGAGCTTGGCAGGAAACAAAATTGGCTAAGTGTTGGCTTCTACTGGTTTGTGAAGTAGAGAGATAGATTGTACTAGTGCAAGAATTGTTTGGTTTGAATAAGAATTATATTTTCTTCTCAGATCTTCCAGTTAATGAAATATATATAGTTGGGGTTCTTAGCAATTTCTTCTCCCAGAGAAATATTGGGTTATGTGCGATTGGTATTATTCCTTTTTTGCTTATTGTTTTCATCGATCAATTTTGGTTTCCGCTGAAGAGTAGAGTAGACTCTTGTATTGTGTTTAATCATATCACATAAGTTGTTGAATCTATAGTAAAAATATATACCCAATGTAAATAACAACAAGTTGCTACCACTCATGACTATCTAACACATGTGCATATGACTACCCTGTTCAATTAGCATTTATCATACATGTAACCACAATAACAATAGAATGACAAGCATATATGTAACCCTAATTCTTATAACACCCATTAACCACATACCTCCATGCCAAGGATACAAACCTATATGATGATTTACTCTCACTCCAAAGTCTAGTGTCGCAACCTCACTCGGATGGTCTACATCTTCGTCTCTATCTCAACCAACATATCAACATCATGATGACCAAAGTTGTAACAATGACTACCACACTGACTATTTGACCTACTATACATGCTTAACCATAGCCATGAAAATGCATGCATAAAAACATATATACACTAACATGCATAAAAAATTCATATACAACTTGCATTCATGACTAAAGCATCCCAACAACAACATCATCAACTCCTACATGGAAGCACAACTATAAAAATGACCACTACCATGCATGCATAACAAGAACATATACAAGCTACATGCATGCATGACAAATAGATTCCACTATTGCAGTCCCAGTATTGAACCATGCTTTGATACCACTTTGTAATGCCCTCCTCCCACATTTACCCCAGTTACTCACCTACCGGGGTAAACATGTGACAAATAAGTACTATGATATGATTCGACCTCCTAGATCACCTTAAGGAAGTGGAATCGACAAACCAAAACCCTTAATGAATTCCCTATTAGGTGTTATAGGACCCTCAAGGGCTAAACCACCTTTCCAGGTGTGCATACCCTGAATTTTTTTCTTTTTTTTTAGTTCTTTAATCTCCTAGAAGCTGGCACAACACTGTCTGATTTTGACTGAAACCCTCAAGTCACATATATGATGCCTATAAAGGAGTGACATTAGTATTTTTCACCCAGTTCTATGCCTACAACCACGAGATTTAAGCCACTTTTTCAAGCAAGGATCCAAACCTCTGCCTGAACTTAATGTAGCTTTCGAGAACCATGACTGACACAATGACAAACACTTCAATACAAATCTTAGATAAGAAATTTACTTAACAAGGCCTAGCCATGACATACATTTTGTCAAACATTTCAAGAACATGAAATCTATAGGTCATAAATACACATCTGAACATATGGGTCTGATACTTATTTGAAAATCACCAAGAAGGTATAGTGGCTTCTCATAATAGTTGCAATAACATCTATTAGGCAATACATTCATCATTATTTCGTATACTAATAAAAACATGATGAGAGCCATAACCAAATTTTGTGATAAACAATGCCTATAACCAACATGTAACCAAAAAAATAACAAGGATAGCACAACCATAAAAATCACATACGAAATAGTACATTTACACATCTAATACCAAAGATAAATTACTCTTATTAATGGATGCATAAACCAATTAGGTACGGGACTTCCACGAACCACCCAACCGTATATTGGATGAACCAAATATTTATTTTAGCCAATCGCCCCTATGCCATATTCAAAGCATGAATGTGGGACTCACAATAAAAATAATCTAAGTTTCCTCAGGCTTTACTGCAATCCCCACCGGATCACTAGGCTCTAAATAAGCATGGATGCCTTTAGATCTCTCCACCTACACAGTGAGGAATTTGTCTACCTCCTAGTCTGTAGGCTTTACCGTATATCCCTCCATTCATCAGTCGAGGATTCCTATGCCTATTCAAGACTCCTCCCACTAGGCTTTATTGTATATCCCGTCAGTCAACATCAAGGATTCCTAGGCATTTTCAAGGGAACACACCTCTAGGGTTTATTGTATATCTCACCATTCACGGTTGAGGATTCCTAGGCCCACCAAGCTACACAAAATCTGGATTTACCACAATCCCACCTTCTCCAGTCCAGGGATTCCTAGGCCTTGTTTTCTTCTTTAGAGACCACCTCACTCAGTTTCGAAACCATCCGAAAATCCATATTAACTAGATAAAAGAGAACCCATCACACCATGGCTATCTAAAAAAGGAAAGGAAAGGTTGAAAATCACTATCGTACCTAGAAAAAACCATGCCAATGATAGCAAGAGAACCAAATACACACATGCATGTACCATGCATGCCAAAACTAATAAGGAAATCATACATTCAACTCGATACCTACGATTAATTTCACTATAGCTACTTGATCCTACTCATCCTTGCTTGATCTTTTCTTCCCTTTATTTTCTTTTCCAATCAAAGTGGATGCTAGAGTGCTCCAGGCATGCTCCAAGAATATTATAAGTGTGCAAGAGAGAGGGAGAATGGAGAGAGAACTCCACCCAAAAACCATAAAAAAATTTGTGAATTGATCCTGAGAAGCCTTTTTATTAATGAGGCTTCTATTTTCTTCATTTTCCATTATGTTCCTTCAATTTCCTCCTCACATGCAACCTGTGACCTTTCACATTCCTCCTCTTAATTTCCTTTATTTTCATAAATAAAATGCCAATAACTGCCTCTTTCCTTTCCAAAGCCTTTACCATTGCCTTTGCCAATTTTCTTTATCCATAATAAACCAAATGAACACCCATGCTAGGGTGTTTTTCCTACCATTTAGCCTAGAATATGTGTCCCATGACCTTAGTCTTATATCTTTTTACATTAATTGTTAACGGGGGTTGTTACAATTTCAAGCCTATGTAACTTTGTCATCTCGATAACAATGAAGGGTATATAGGATTCTAGGTATCACAGTAGAAACTTGGGAAAGAACTGTGCATAATTCCTTGAGATTCAATATAGATATTGAAGTTCCGTTATTAGACTTAGCGTTAGAGGAACTAGTACAACTACAACATAGTGCAACCCAGGCATTGCAAGATCAACTTGTGATAAAAGAAGACGACTTGGGATAGAGTAAAAAGATGGAAGAATAGTTGCGCTAGGAGCATAAAATGTTAAAGGATAATGACCTAGAGTGGTGCACTGCCTTTACGCAGGTCTATAATGAGTTCGCCGAAGTCACAACAGAAGATAGTACCCCTGCTCAGGACATGATGGAAAAAGTAAAAGAGGCCATCCATGAACTGAAGGCATTTCTTGTGGAAGTTTATGCTAAAAGAGAGCTATAGGTGTCAGAAGAAAAAAAGTGAGAGGAAAGGGTCCAATAGAGGAAAGAGCAATTGGTGGCCTACAAAAAGATGTGTCAAGAAGTTGTTAAGGTGACCAAATATGGAAAACATTGTCTAAGGTACCAGTAGTACGAATAATTGTTGAACAAGTCAAAGAAGCAAATGATCAACTTCACGAAATTGACCTAACGATGAAAGGGATGACACTGACTAAGAAAAGGCATGCTATGTAGGATAAGGTGTGACTTAGGGAAACCGTGAGAATATTCTATGAAGCAACAACCTTGGAATGATCTTTAGGATTCAATTATGGAAATTTTGGATGAATTCATTGAATTTATGAAAAATGTGTAGACATTGAACAACGAGGATGGTGTTGTGGTCATTGGGGAACTGACTATCAGAACATAGCACATGATAGCTAAGATTGAGGCACAATAGGTGACTTGGGATATTTTGTGAAAAGTCGTAGAGGAAAAAATTGATTTAGCAAAGGATTGAGTGGCTCAAGGATGAGCTTCATGTTTGCATTAGGGGCATGTTGATACCCAAAAAAAATTTGCAAAATTTTTGGTATAGATTGGATTGTGCAGCGGGAGCAAGGAGCTTAGGAGAGGATGAGATAGCACACTACAGGAGAAATGAGCTAGGAAGAGGATGAGATAACACACAATAGAGGGCAGGTGTAAGGCATAGGTATGTAGCAGAGAGCAAGCATGAGAAGCGAAATCACGACATATCGTTGGTGCAAGGATGAGACATTGCAAACGCAGATGCCACGAAGCAATAAGATAATAGTGGAAGGGAATAAAGGGACGTGGACATAAGATAGTGACCATTAGGATTTTGTAGGAGGAGGAAGTCGCCCAAGGAGGTCATGGCTACCAAATAGTTGTAGATATTTTGAGGCAAGAGACATTGAGCAAAGTGGAGCCAAAACTAGGAAAAAGATATTTTGAGGCAGTTATACTACACGTGGGACAACTCAACAAGTATCAGGGAAATATCTCAACTATTGGAGGGCCAGCTAGGTAGCATGAGAGGGAAGAAGAGAGCCTTAAAGAGGAACTTTTGGGCATTAGAAAATGGCATGTCCAAGATAAAATTGGCGTTTTATGATGACTATCAATTGGACAATGTATTGTTCGCGACTATCAAGCTATTAGTTTGTTTTAGGTTTTGTGAGTAAAATTCAATCTCTATACTAGGTGTTTGGTTAATATGGTTGGGTGAGTCGTTGTTCAATAACACCAATGTAAATAATATTAGTTATAAAAGATATATATTAATGTGCTACAATATTTCTCTATATTTTTTATGGATAATCATACTGATTGTTGAAGGGCCTCATAACCTGTTATTTGTCATTTTTGGTATTTTCGCCCCTTTCTTCTAATATATATAGACTAGTATTATAGGAACTAATATATTTTTGTTATGGTTGTGATTTTTAATAGAAAATACTATGTCCTTTCTCTTTTCTACATAATTGTGTGAGCCTATTGAGGGATTTCACTATTGTGTGAATGTTATGGTGATATATGTACATTGAAGATGAGATTTTTTTTGTGATTTAAGGTTGAATGATATTATTGTTGAAGGTTTCTGGGTCTATTAACTAATTCCAATGCTCATTTAGTTGTTGTGATTTACATGATAGTAGATAGCGATGAGATTCTCTTGTATGGTTTAGTCATGTTATGGTTTTCAAGCTCGATCAAGTAGGCATAGTTTTGGGTGCATGACATTGCTAATAGTGTCAATCGGTGCAACCTATCAATATTAGTTGTGTAGTTATCACATGCTAGTTAGTATGTTAAAAATTCTAGGGTCTTGTTTCATTTCATTTCAATGTGATGGATTTGCACAACAATTAAGGGAATTGATGTCTAGTTTGGAAGGCAGTGCAGGATAGTAGTAGAGTATTTTAGGTTGTGTCAAATAGGAGTCATGTATTATAACCTTAAGGAATTCCCACCCAACTGTGGATACTTGGTTTTGAAAGTCACCCATTAGCATCTCAGGTGAGACTTCACCCGCCCAATGGGTGTTGTTGAAAGAGTTGATACTAAGAGGTTCTTTGTTGTCCATTGTGTCGTAAATCCTGAGTCTGTCAGCATCTTGAACACCAACACGTATAAAACGAGTTATGGTTTTCTGGGAATGTGGTATTGATAAGAGATGTATTGGATGATGGTATTGTAAACACTAAGACTCACCATGATAAGGTTGGGGTGAATCTCCATAGTTAAAAAAAAATTGTTACACATTTTTTAGATGTATTTTTTCCAAGGAAAAAATCGTAATTTTATTAATGAAAATAAAATTACATGTTGCAGATGCTTACAAAAAGTCCATCATCTAGTCAGAGACTAATGATAATACGTTCATAAATAATCAATTAAAGATGAGGAGGAAAGTTAGACTTTTCTCCATTTCTTCTTTTCAACCTAACTCCATTCTCCTTGAGATGGCATAGATGAGACGACAGATATATGATTTTCTTCTATTCTTGTGCTTTCCTTGTCTGAATCTAAGTTATTGGAAGCATGTTGGCATTTTATTCCTCCATCATCCTATGCTTCAGATATCGTGATTAGTTGATTTGTGGGGCCTTGTGATTATATTGGTATGTGTGTCTTTCAACTTGTTCTTCATTTTCTGGTACGTGTTGTTCTTCCTAATTTGGGGTGGGCTACTTTTCTACTTCTTCTTCTTCCTCATCTAATTCACTTCGGGGAAATTTCCAACCTTTTGGCTGTTTCCATGTTTTCTTCTTTCTTCGTTGTTATTTCTTGGCAGTAGGGCAAGTGTTTTGTAAGTGTCTTCTTTGGAAACATATTTTCCATCAAAATGTTGTGTTTTTGAAGTCCAAGATTTGATTCCAACACTCCTTCTTGTGTATCAATTGAATGTGATTTGGTAGGCCTTTACTGGGATCCAATTCCACACATATGCGCACAAAAGTAAATATTCGTTATTTCATCCTTTCTTCATCAATATTTATGTATTGTCTTAATATATTTCCAATAGTTTTTGTCACTTGATTATGCCAGAAGTGTAGAGGAAGGTTATATAGCCTTACCCAAATTGGTATCCTGGAAACAATCATAATGTTTGCATCAAATTTTGGAAACCATGGAGTTGTGAAGAGCCCCATTGATCCCCCTGAAACATGGGCCTTCCTGTGAGATAACATCTCGTTCTTTTGATTATTTGAATTTTACAATGAAGATCCAGTGAAACAGTTCCATTAGTTTTGGCTAAAACTTGTTAAATATGCATATCAGGGCTTGTGCCTCATAGGTTGAGTAGAAATCATTTGTTTCTAGCAGTTCTATGTTTAGTTCTTCTGGGACATAAGATGTCTGCTCCATGATGTATGGATTGGGGGAATTTGACATTTGAGGTGAGCTTGCTATAGTTGTTGATTTCCCTTGGAGGATGTTTTTGTTTGAGAGACTAGCTTTTTTATGTTCCTGATTCGACCTTGTTCCTTTGGGTAATTTAGATCCATCAACAACTCTTGTTCCTTTGGATTTACTTGATCCCATTGTTCCTCTTAGTCTTGATTGAGAATGATGGAAGTACATGGAAGAATATTATATTCATACAAAATTCAATTATCCTATATGGATCGACGCCCGTAGATCAAGTTTTGGTCTTGGTATGGATATCCCAATTTATTCATAATATTTAGCTTCAAGTGTATGACCATATCAAAGGGCTAAATCCCAACCACTGTAGATTTTTTTGCTAGCATTTTTATAAAATTTGGAAAATCCCCTTGTACACATCATTTTGTGATCTTGGGTCAGTCTTCATACCTTGTAACTTTACAACGCTTAGTATTATGTTGATATGCATGAAAGAAATATTGTCCATCAAGTTTTTCTCCCCTCTTTCTTTGTCAAGATACTTTGAAATTTCCTTCCTATCATCGAATTGTGTTAACACTTAGATCTGAAAGGATTGATACAGATTTGTCCATATTGGGGGTCTATCAGCTACAGAGAACTTTGGTTGTGAGGGTTTTGACCAAAAACGAGACCAAAATATTACAATGTGTAGTAGATCCGGGGCATGATCCTGTATCCCCAACAGAAAAGGCAGATCCATCCACACATGATCACGTAACCCCAGGAGAAAAGCCAATTCCATCTATTAGGTTCCTATACCAATAGGTGTCATAATTTATGATTGAATTAGTTTATCTTTGTAATATGTACATACCTTTTCTTTCTGCAAATGTTTTCCATATTCAAAAAATAAAAAAAATTAAAAAATGTAAAGAGGGTATGCCCTAAAAGAAAAATCAAAGGGCAAAAACAAGGAAAAAAGTAAAAAAAAAATGAACCCCGAGAAAAAGAAAAAGATGAGGAAAGTGTGCAAGTCCAAATGCCACTACTATTTTACTTGTTGCACAATAATTATTGTGTGCAACTTGTTACTTATGCCACAATCCACGGTAACCAAACAATTTAATCTTGGTTATTCCATGTTTTGAATTTCTTGTTTATAGATAGAGAATAAAATATGTCCAAACTGTTTAATCTTGGCAGATAAGTAGATAGGTAGAGAAAAGAATAAAAGGAGCTCTACAGTTTAATATGAGCCCTTGGATGTAATAAGGATTGACATAGACAAATTTCCATTGTAAGAGAAAAGAAAAGGTTTTGATAAGGGTTTGCCATTTTAAGTGCACCCAAAATAAAATAATAAAAAAATGGTAGGACAAGTAGGTAGGGTAGGTAGATGAATGGTTGCAGAATTATGTGTCATGAATGATTATGCAAATATCAAGTCATATACTTCATCATCAAAAGCACTTAAAGATATGGATGACAATGAAGACATTTTACATCATATATAAAGGTCAAACTAATTAACCTCCTCATTCATTTTTCCCTAAATTTTACTAATTTCCCATAAGTACTAAAGGCACCAACAACCTAAAAGTTAAAGGGGCTCAACTCATTTCTTTGACTTCTGGAGGGACTAGACCCTCAGCCCAATAACTTGTAAGGCCTAAGTGCTAAAGCCTCTTCATCAAAATTTACCCCCTCCATAATTCATTCATTCCCTTCAAATCTTTTTCCCAGGGTAAAATCACTCTTTTACTTAGGAAAAGTAAATGGTTCTTCATAAAAAACCCCCAAACACATTTTAGCCTAAGTCATAATGTTGGATGATGAATGTATTTTCAGAAACATTTACTTAGCACATTTTCTTTTCCCATGGTCATATTAACTTTTAATTCTTATTATTTATTTAACTCCTAAAACAAATTACCATTTCCCATATGTATTATTAATAAAAATCCCAAAATAAATAAATATCCTGCCCCCGAGGTTTGAAAAATAAATCATAATAAAGCTAATTAAGTGGAATTAATTAATCGAACCACAATTAATTAAGAGCCAAAACCTCCAACATGTTAAAAAGGGATTAATTAGTCACCTGTATTAATTAATAACCTCTCTGCCAATACAATCATCCCCGATATAATTAAAGTAATTAAATTATGTTGATTATGCCATTGGGCCCACTCCATTAACTCCCTAGCACTTTCCGTTGCTGACTGCTGTTCGATTTGCCTTCCCACATCCAATGACTCTCGCTTACATCACGCGAGCCTTTTGGTCGAATGTTAACCACTTGATATAAGTTTTTTTGACTTTTCGTCGATGCTATGTGTCATTCAATTTATGGCATCGCGTGACCGTCTGCCAAAACCACCAACCTCCCAAAAGTGCTGCGATAGAGTCTGTTTACCGCCGCTTCTTCCCACTCTTTGCATATGACAAATTGTCCACTGTTCATTCAAAGCTTACCTGCCAATATCAACCATTTACCCGTTTAAACACAAAAACCCCAGTTTTGCTGGTTTTCACCTGATTGTGCAATAAAACCATATGTAACCCATCTATGCCACCTGAAGCCTATGTTAACCGATTCGACCATGGTTTACCTCCCACAAATCATTCTAGACTAACTCCATAGACCTCTCAAACTCAAATGAAACCTTTTCGACCTCCCCTGCAAAACAATTCTTTCTTAACAGTTTGTTTTGTAGGTGATCACAAGACACAACCTTGGATAAGCAGTCTTAATACTAATCATAAGACCTGTTTACTCCAAGATTGTTATCAGGTCTATTTATACAAAGATGGAAAATATAACATACAAGTTAAATACAAGTAGAGGAAACATGAAATTAAATGATTTATTATTGAAATAGACAGTAAAAACCTAAAATATACAGTGAAGGTAAAAGGACACAGTAAAGAACAATCAAAGAGTATCAAGGTTAAAGAGTACTAGATTGAAGACCAAGTCAAGTAAATTTTCTAGCATGAAGATAAACAACAGGGAAGACAATTACAGAGCATACAAATTCATGTCAATGTGAAGACAAATGAAAAAACGGAGTGGTAAAAGTAAACAGTAAATAGTAAAAGTAAACATGGATGCTATAAGGGTTAAACAAAGATGAAAACACTTTCACCAGTAACAATGAATTTTATCCAAAGTAAAAGTGAAAAATAGTTAAAAGAAATTCAAGGTTAAAAGATGAAATCAGAGCAGAAATGGTACACTCTTTAGAAATTTCCTATTTAAGTCATAGTTTTGTAGAAAATATTGTGACCGATCCAAGATATATTTTGAAAAAATGAAGGAGGTGTTTGTTCCTAAAAGACTAATCCAAAAAACCATCTCTCACTTTTTACACAGGTATTACCAAAATGGAGATAAGTTCATTTCTTCACAACCTATTTTCCAGTTTGTGCAAAGTCATGTTTTAGACATTTTTTTGCAGAGAATATTGTGGATAGCTCGAGTTGAATTTTGGGAAACTTAGAGAGGTTTATCTCAAAACCATTCTTATCTACAATTATCGCTTTCACTTTTTACATATCTATCTCGGATTGAGATAGACAAGCATATTATTGGACCCTAAGTTTGAAGAATTTCTGGGGAAAAATGCACAAAGGAAGGATGCAGTTAGTCACTGGGATGCCTCATCATCACTTAAGAGTTGCTATCAAATTTGAATTTCACTTATTTTTCACCATAAATCCATAAAATTAGTGCCAAATAGATTCATTAGTTTTGAATGTCCCTTATTTAAGTTCTATTATTGTAAAACAGTTTGAGATATTTGTAAACCAATCTTGATATTTTTTTCAAGATATTTTCAGTTTAGAAATTGTATAAATACTTCTTCATTTGAAGTATTTTGGGTGGATTCTATAACATCTCTATAATTCTATGTTGTAAAGTTAAGAAAGTTGTTGTAATCAAATCTGGATTTTTTGTTGGAAAAGGAATGAAAGTTGAGGACATTTCATTAGATTCTCATGCAGTATAATTGCAAATAAGTATTCTATCCTTCTGATTTTATGTGTTTTCTATATGTTTCAATGTTTCACGCATCTAAATTCTAAATGGTAAAATAGTCAAAGTATATCAGAATTAGCTTTATTGCTCTTTGCTATCAACAGTCTACCATTTATATGTTTTCTTCTAAACTATTTTGATAAAGGAATTCTTAACTACTCCTCTATCCCTATAGTTTTCTCTAATAAGTCCCTCGTATAGGATTCTTAATTGCCTTATGCTGTTGGCCAATCTTCCTTTCCTCGTTCTAATCCTAACTCAAGGATTCTTGATTGCCCTCTTGTTTTGAGTAGAAAAATCATCCGTTCAAGCGCCAAAGTTTATTTTTACTCTGCTATCCTGCCTCTTGAAATCCTACCTCATCAATTTGATTTATTCCAGTGAACTATCCCTGTTTGACTCCATATCCCAATGGCCTAAAAGCCTAGTTTGCCCATTTTTTTGAGAACTCCACCATTCTCAAACAAAACAACCTCATTTGAACATCTATAACTAGCCTAAAATATTTTTAAACAAAGCTAAATCATAACGATAAATCCCTCTATGAGTATAGATTGGCTAGATTCTGTATTGAAGGGATTGCTTTGTGGTTACCTCAGAAATTTTTTTCTTTAACCTTGAGAAAATTCTGAGTCATAACATAGTGGTGACTCCACTAGGGAGAACTAACATTTTCTTCAAAAATGTTTTACAGGTTTAGATCTGATCTATGATGGTGGATAGTGATGAGACACATAAAGGTTAAAATCATCCACTTGGCGACTCCAAATCAATTTCACAATCAAGACTCCACTAGAGAAATGAACCTGAAAGAACTATGTGAAATGATCAGGCTTTTAACTTGGATTATTATCCAAGACATTATGTTCTTTCTCGTTGATAATGTTTTTCAATGCATATTGTATTTTAGAGAAGATTTTAGATCAATTTTTTATTACTTTCCTTTAAAAGTTGTAGATATAAAGTCTCCTTACATATTTGAACAACTTTCTTCTAAATCTAATGGAGATCATATTCCAATCAAAGAAACTGAAACAATCAAGACTAATCATACAATTCCTGTACACAATCCTATACCTTATAAATTTCCTGATAGATATAAGCCCCTCATGTTACCTACTACACTCCATGCTTTCACTAATGATTATCACAAGTATCTCCCTAGGTTTGATGGAGAGAATGGTATCACTGCCAAAAAACATATTCAATCTTTTGAGGAATATCTTAACTTATTTGAAGTAGATGAAGATGATGTTAGTATTAGGCTTTTTGCTCTTTCTTTGCAAGACAAAGTCAAGAGTTGGTTCAAAACCCTGCCTGAGGCAAGCATCTCAAATCTCCAACAATTTCTCAAAATCCTCCTTGATAGATAGATAATCAAATTCAATCTTCTTGTAATCATAGAAGAATATAATTAGGTAAAGAGATATCCAGATGAAACAATACAATAATATTTAGACAGATTTAATCAAATCTATTATTCAATGCCATCAAATATAAGACCTCACCCTGGTTCAGCCCTTTTGCATTACCCAAGAGCATTTGATCCAAAGCTAGAATTTTAGCTAAGAGAAAGAAACCCCTCAACACTGGAATAGATGCAAAACATGGTAGTAGATGTAGAAGTTAATCTGCAAATTAGAAGAGAAAATTTGAAAGCAGAAATAGAGGAAAAACTCGACATTTCGGGAAAGAAAATAGAGGAAATGATTAGATATAATTTTGGGATTCAACTGCGTTAGGTAAGTCATTCATGTATGACCATTTCCATGAGAAGTAGTCGTAACTGACTAATTTCTCATGATTTTTGAATAGTTCACTTAGCACTCATTGCATCGGGTGATGCTCACAGGGGTGAAGAAGTGGGATTGAAACTAGTGAAATGTGGAGAATGAATCACATAGCATCAATCATCACTTCCGGGGCTTGCACCCGGTAACCAGAACTTCCCCGGTATACAAAAGATCACCAAGAAAGATGAACTTTTTGTTCAAAATCACCATGACACATTTGTTTCATAAAATGAAGAGGTTGACGACCATGAACAAATTCCTGTTAATTCCAACTACTATAAATCTGAAGATAGAGTTATAGAACCATATGTGGAGAGGCAATCTATAGATCTAATATGTACCTTTGGTGACATTACTTCTTCTGATGATGTGCATAAGCTCAATCACTATAATAATGATTATGTTTCTCAAATCCAAATTACCCTTACAGAGGAATCAGAAGCTAATTTGAGGAATAAGGAAGTTAAGGTTCAACAACTTGAAAATAGTGATCTTCTTATTCATTTCAGCTATGAGAATGAGGAGGAAAGTGCAGGAAATTTTGAAATCGGTGAAGGAACTTTACCATTTTGTTTTGCTTTGTTTCAATTTATTAGAGATAACTTTCATGCAATTAAAAATCAAATGTCAACAAGTTTTGATATTAACCAAATAGAGGGCAATAAAATCCTTGTTCAAGACTTCTCATATCTAGATTTGCAGCCCCAAAATGCTATTGAATGTCAGGTTGTAGAAGAAGAGTTGGAAGCTGGAACATATGATCAAATGATCCAAGATGATTCCCTACCATTCTGTTCTGAGTCAGTTCAATTTTTGAAGGGAAATTTGCATAGTCTATTTGTAATAAAGGATGAGCAGTTTTTAGAAAATCATGCAGTTTCATTGGAACAAATAGAAAATAGATGGCAACATTCTCTTGAAGTCTTTGATGATCCCATAACTAATGAGTTTGATAATGAATGCAATCATAATTTTTCTCTATTAACAGACTACAAGAGTCAAAATCAAGATGATAATGGTTTCACCAGCTAGATAGTTCAATCAATAGAAGTATCATCACAATGCTCATCTAAAAGTATGCAGGGTGATAAAGATGAAGGTATTATTTCAGTTTCATGGCATGCAAGCCATACACAATAGATGAACAGTTGTTTGAATCAATTCAAGAATAGTGTATATATTTTACGAGATCCTTTTGTACAGTTTCTAGATTCGACAAAGGAATTCGGGAATTTCCTTATCTTCTCAAAGGTTAAAAAGATTATATTTGATTTTAGGATCTCAATTTTAATTGTTAATAAGCACAAGCAACAAAATTCACCAATGTATATGATGACTGAGTGGTTGCATTGGTTGTTTCATTTTACCTAACAGTCAGGAGGTTGATTAGAGTAAGTAGGTAGGATTTTAGTTTGAATAAATTCAGTATTCAACAACAAGTTTATGTTCGATCAAATTTCAGTTTGCAGAAAAGGGTGTATTTTCAGTTCAAAAGTTTTAGTCACAAATATTATGCAATAGAGCATATACATGTGCGGGATTGGCCTAATGGATCAGGCTCCTAGTCGACGGTGTTCTTGAAATTTCACAAGGAAATGCCATCCCCAAGTGGGGCCACTATTAGGTCCCTATACCAATAAGTGTCATAATTTATGATTAACTTAGTTTATCTCTGTAATATGTACATACCTTTGCTTTCTGCAAATGTTTTCCATATTCAAAAAACAAAAAAATTTAAAAAATGTAAAGAGGGTATGCCCTAAAAGAAAAATCAAAGGGCAAAAATAAGGAAAAAGGTCAAAAAAAAATAAAAAATGAACCCCAAGAAAAGTAAAAAGATCAGGAAAGTGTGCAAGTCCAAATTCCACTACTATTTTACTTGTTGCACAATAATGATTGTGTGCAACTTTTTACTTATGCCACAATCCATGGTAACAAAATAGTTTAATCTTGGTTATTCCATGTTTTGAATTTCTTGTTTATAGATAGAGAATAAAATATGAACGAACTGTTTAATCTTGGCAGATAAGTAGATAGGTAGAGTAAAGAATAAAAGGAGCTCAACAATTTTATCTTAGCCCTTGGATGTAATAAGGATAGACTTAGACATATTTCCATTGTAAAAGAAAAGAAAAGGTTTTGATAAGTGATTGCTAGTTTAAGTGCACTCTAAATAAAAGAAGAAAAAATGGTAGGACAAGTAGGTAGGGTAAGTAGATGAAATGTTGCAAAATTATGTGTGATGAATGATTATCCAAATATCAAGTCATATACCTTCATCATCAAAAGCACTTAAAGATATGGATGATAATGAAGACATTTTACATCATATACAAAAGTTAAACTAATTAACCTCCTCATTTATTTTTTTCCCTAAATTTTACTAATTTCCCATAAGTAATAAAGGCACTAACAACCTGGAAGTTAAAGGGGCTCAGAGAATTTCTCTGACTTCTGGAGGGACTGGACCCTCAGCCCAATAACTTGTAAGGCCTAAGTGCTAAAGCCCCTTCATGAATATTCACCCCCTCCATAATTCATTCATTCCCTTCAAATCTTTTTCCTAGGGTAAAATCACTCTTTTACTTAGGAAAAATAAATGGTTCTTCATAAAAACCCCCCAAACACATTTTAGCCTAAGTCGTAATGTTAGATGATGAATGTATTTTCGGAAACATTTACTTAGCGTATTTTCTTTTCCCATGGTCATATTAACTTTTAATTCTTATTATTTATTTAACTCTCGAAACAAATTACCATTTCCCATATGTATTATTAATAAAAATACCAAAATAAATAAATATCCCGCCCCCAAGGTTTGAAAAATAAACCGTAATAAAGTTAATTAAGTGGGATTAATTAATTGAACCACAATTAATTAAGAGCCAAAACCCACGATGTGTTAAAAAGGGATTAATTAGTCATTCTGATTAATTAATAACCTCTCCACCAATACAATCATCCCCAATATAATTAAAGTCATTAAATTATGTTGATTATACCATCGAGCCCACTCCATTAACTCCCTAACACTTTTCACTACCGACTCTTATTCGATCTACCATCCTGCATCTAATGACTCTCGCTCATATTGCATGGGCCTTTTGGTCAAACGTTAACCACCCGATATAAGGTTTTTTGACTTTTCACCGATGCTACGTGACGCTCTACCAAAACCACCAACCTCCCAAAAGCGGTGTGATAGAGTCCGCTTACCGCCCCTGCTTCTCACTCTCCGCATATGACAAATTTTCCACTTCTCATTCAAAGCTTAACTGCCAATATCAACCATTTACTTGTTTAAACACGAAAACCCTAGTTTCACTGGTTTTCACCTGATTATGCAATAAAACCCTATGTAACCCATCTGTGCCACCTGAAGCCTTTGTTGACCGATTCGAGCATGGTTTACCTCCCAAAAAGGATTCTAGACTCACTCCACAGGCCTCTCAAGCTCAAATGAAACCTTTTCGACCTTCCCTGCAAACCAATGCTTTCTTAACAATTTGTTTTGTTTTATAGGTGATCAGAAGACCACGCGCTTGGATCAATAGTCTTAATACTAGTCATAAGACCTGTTTAATCCAAGATTCTTATCAGGTCTATTCATACAGAGATGGAAAATAAAACATACAAGTTAAAAGACAAGTAGAGGAAACCTGAAATTAAATGATTTACTTTTGAAATAGACAGTAAAAACCTAAAATATACAGTGAAGGTAAAAGGACATAGTAAAGAAAAGTCAAAATGTATCAAGGTTAAAGAGTATCAGATTATAAACCAAGTCAAGTAAATCAGCTAGCATGAAGATAAACACCATGGAAGACAGTTACAGAGCATGCAAATTCATGTCAAAGTGAAGACAAATGAAAAAACAGAGTGGTAAAAGTAAACAGTAAATAGTAAAAGTAAGCATGGATGCAGTAAGGGTTAGATGAAAACACTTTCACCAGCAACAATTAATTATATACAAAGTAAAAGTGAAAAACAATTAAAAGAAATCCAAGGTTAAAAGATGAAATCAGAGAAGAAATGGTACATTCTTCAAAAATTTCTTGTTTAAGTCATAGTTTTGCAGAAACTATTGTGACTAATCCAAGATATATGTTGAAAAAATGGAGGAGGTTTTTGTTCCTACAGGGCTAATCCACGAAAACCTCTCTTACGTTTTACACAGGTATTACCAAAAGGGAGATAAGTGCATGTCTTCACAACTAATTTTTCAGAGAATATTGTGGATAGATGGAGTTGAACTTTGGGAAATGGAGAGAGGTTTATCTCAAAAACATTCTTATCTACAATAACCTCTTTCACGTTTTACATATCTATCTCGAATTGAGATATACAAACGTATCATTGGACCTTAAGTTTGTAGAATTTATGGGGCAGAATGCACAAAGGAAGGATGCAATTAGTGACTGGGATGCCTCATCATCACTTAAGAGGTTCTATCAAATTCGAATTTCACTTCTTTGTCACCATAAATCCATAAAATTAGTGCTAAATAGATTCATTAGTTTTGAATGTCCTTTATTTAAGTTCTATTATTGTAAAATAGTTTGAGATATTTGTAAACCAATCTTGATATTTTTTTCAAGATATTTTCAGTTTAGAAATTGTATAAATACTTCCTCATTTGAAGTATTTTGGGTGGATTCTATAACATCTCTGTAAGTCTATTTTGTAAATTTAAGAAAGCTATTGTAATCAAATCTAGATTTTTTACTGGAAAAGGAATGAAAGTTGAGGACATTTCATCAGATTCTTATGCAGTATAATTGCAAATAAGTATTATATCCTTGTGATTTTATGTGTTTTCTATATGTTTCAATGTTTCATGCATTTGAAATCTAAATGGAAAAACAGTCAAGGTGTATCAGAATTAGCTTGATTGTTCTCTCATATCAACAGTCTACCATTTATATGTTTTCTTCTAAACTATTTTGATAAAGGAATTCTTAACAACTCCTCTATCCCTGTAGTTTTCTCTAATAAGTCCCTAGTATAGGATTCTTAATTGCCTTATGTTGGTTGACCTATCTTCCTTTCCTCTTTCTAATCCTAACTCAAGGATTCTTGATTTCCCTCTTGTTTTGAGCAGAAAAATCATCCATTCAAGCCCCAAAGTTTGTTTTTGCTCTGCTATCCTGCTTGTTGAAATCCTACCTAAGAAATTTGACTTATTCCAGTGAACTATCCCTATTTGACCCCATAGCATAATGGCCTAAAAGCCTAGTTTGCCCATTTTTTTCAAAACTCCACCATTCTCAAACAAAACAACCTCATTTGAACATTTATAACTATCCTAAAATCTTTTTAAACAAAGCTAAATCATAAAGAGAGAGCCCTTTCTGAGTATAGATTGCCTAGATTCTGTACTTAAAAGATTGCTTTGTGGTTACCTCAGAAATTTCTTTCTTTAACCTTGAGAAAATTCTGAGTGATAACACCATCGATAAAGAGTGTCAATCTCTCATTATGGAGTAGTGATTGGTATCTAAGTGCCCTGAACATCAAAGAAAGTGGCCATGAAGAAATCTACCAAACTTCTTAGAAGACCCCCCATCGCAACTTAACTTAGAGTCAGCAGATCAATGGCAAGCAATGCTCAATCGAGGATTGCATTTTTTTAAATGTATTATATTTAACTTATGTATTAATTTTTTTTTACCATTAACAATAATAATAATAATAATTTAAATTAAATTTATAATTTAGTTAATGTTTAATAATTTTTTTAATTTTAGCAATGTAGGGTGTATTATGAACTACGTTTCTTTAATATTTACTATGGATTGTTGGATGTTGTTATTTATCAAAAATTTAATTTATATGCCCATGGTAGTCTTAGTGGTATGCCAAAATTTTGATCTACAAACCCTAGCTTCTATTTATTCCACTCTCTAATGGCCTGCCCGGAGGGGGCTCCTACCCCTCCCCTAGATGTTGTAGTGGCCTTTCAAGGTCTGATAGCATCACTTTGTAAGTAGAAAAACCAGGAGTCACACTCCAAATTTGTTAAAAGGTCTAAAAACATTCCTTCCCTACCACTTCCATCCACCTTCCATCATTCTACCCTAGAATTTTCTTACCATGCATTGATTTGGAAATTCATCGACGTGTGGTGACCTCCTAATCAGTTGAACAATGGGATGAAAAGAATTGGAATAAAAAAATGAATGGTGGACGGGGCATATATGTAGTAGGAAATGGATACATCATGTTCTTGTTCAAATAAAAGGAGGACAAGGAGATTATTTCAAGAAGGACCCCTATTTATTCAGAGCTATATGGATGTACTTGAATGAATGGTCACTTGAATGTGATCAATTAGAAGATGTCCTAAATTTTGCTCTATTCTAGGTAAAAATTTCTCAGCTTCCTTTTTCTTGCTAGAGCAAAGATTGCCTCAGGGTAATTGGAAATGGTGTCGAAAGATTGATAGATAAGGCAGAACCCAAAGGAGGATAGTTCACTTGTGCTAGGATATACATTGAGGTCGATTTTTAGATGGGGATTCCAACATAGATAATTTTTTAACATCGAAGAATGCAAACATTGTCATGTTCTAGAATATGAGCAACTACCCTTTAAATGTAAAAGCTGTAGTGATTATGGGTACTTTGCATAGGATTGCAAGAAATCTAAGTTGAACAAAGGAGAAGAAATATATACCCCACAATAAGAAAAATTGGAAACCCAGAGAAGATGGGGTAATAAAAGGAACCAAGCTTCAAATAAATTGAATGTCCCTAAAAGAAATTCCCTCGCCTCTTCTTCCAACCTTTTTGGGCTCTATAGCCTTCGAAGGTCAACAATTTGGTGGATTTATAGGACCCTAAAACTTTAGTAGACGGAGAGGAAAATGAAATAAAAGTTCAAAAATAAGGGAATATATTAGAGTCTCCAAAGGACAGTAAGGAAAATGAACCAAACAATGCATTTGAAGGTTCTTCTGTATACCCTAGCCTTAAGGCATAAGGACCCTCAAATCCAAATGATTTTGAATCTAGACTTATTCTATGTTAGATTTATCTAATAGACTCTTTCCTCCAAGGCCAACATTGCCCTCTAGTGGCCCCATGAATATCTTTACTATAAATTTCTCTCATCCCCCAAGGGGGTAGGATGAACCTAACAACCACAAAATGGAAAATACTGCTAAGAGAAATGCAGGCATTCAAAAAATGAGCAAAGGGAAAATGAGTAAGAACTCAATAAGAAGTTTGGTAGCCAACCCCAAATCTCAAATATTTTAAAATATTTAAGGTGCAAAGGGATAGCAGGAAAAACAAACAAAGATAACGAATCACATTCTCCTATGGAAAAATGATTAATTTAATTTCATGGAACATAAGGGGAATGGGAAGCCCCAAAAAATCCCTCTCCATAAAATATTTGGTTAGATTAAAGAAGTCATCAATTTGTTTTTGCAAGAGTCAAAACTAGATGAATTTGAGCTCATGGAGGAATCCAAGATATTTGGAAAAGATATTAGTGGCATAACACAGAGTTCGAGGGGAGCTTCTGGACGTCTAGGCATGTTTTGGAATAGTTCAACTTTCTCAATGGTTGACTTTCATAAATCTCAACATTGGATAACTGAAATATTGGAGGATAAGGCCTCAAAGAAAAGATTCAAGATTTTGAATGTATATGCTACCATTGTATATAGCGAAAAGGAATAATTCTTGGAAAATCTAATTTCATTGAAAGAGATCCTCTTGCATCAAGATTCCGTCATTGGAGACAATTTTAATACAACTTTGTAGGCAAGAAAAAATTGGAGATTCTTTCGTATCAAACCCTTTAGAGAAAAAATCAAGGACTTATTGGTTATTTCTAAACATTCTTAATGATATGATTATTCTAAAAAACATTTATCTATAATAATTCTAATAATTAAAATTTACTATATTAATACAATACTTTTATTAAACTCAACTATTTATAACCATAAAAACCAAATTAAAGCTTAGTACTATTAAAAATATAATAAAATACAATATAATTTCATTCATAAAATGAAATGCTATATAACTAACGATAAAAATGAAATTAAGAAGCATAAGTATAACATACAAATTTGAAAAGCTCGTTATAATTAATCCATTCAAAAATATTAACATTACATTTAAAATGAAAATCCGGTTTCACATTCGTATCCTGTAATATTTTGTTTCACAATCATATCATATAATACGTGTTTCATAATTTATTATAAGTTAAAAGCCCATCATCATATTAACATTTCCATTATCAACAGCGCCCGTGATGCTCCACGGTTTAGCTCTCTCCCTGTAAATTTTTTATTTTAATAAAGTACAAAAAAATGCTTAATAAACAAAGAGATGCTCCACTGTTAAGCGTTGTCATCCAACCTAGGCAAGCATTTATTAGTTCTTTGATTCAAAATTTAAAGCAGAATTGTTTTACATCTTCAGCATCTGTTTAAACCAATTTGCAGATGCCCTAGCATATCGCTTTAAATTGTTCTTGTAATCTACATAATACAAACCAAATCGAAAATTATATCCACTCGCCCATTCAAAGTCGTCTAAAAGAGACCACACCATATAACCTCGGACATCAGCGCCTTCCCTGTTGTTCATTAGATAACATGGCAACAGTTACAAAACCTGCTCAATACCCTACACCCACATTCCAATATTGTCAAATATGAACAGCTAAATTATATATAGAACGCAACGTACCTTATGGCTTCAAGTACGTTCGACAAATGTTGAACATGATACTCCACTCGCTTCGCATCCTCTAATGCTTTGTCCAGTGGGGTTGTGCCATTATCGAAATCAGCATATCCTGTTCACATTCAGGTTTCGAAACGATGATTGAGATTCATACTTTTTACAATTTATAAAAAAATTGTTATTCAATAAATGAAGATTATTCATGTACCAGTTTCTGTGATGTAAATGGGAGGGTTGTTGTAGCGATGCTTTGTATAATTTATTACATCCCTTAATCCCTTTGGATAAGATCTGAAAGCACTAACACCTTCCTGCAAACAGATATTCGCATTTACAAATTACATAACAAAATTTTATAATCAAATAATTATATTTATATCTTAAAAGTTAAAACAATGTAAGTTGTTGATAAATTAACAAAAAATAACCAAACACTTACATCTGATCCAATGGAAACTCCATTTACGTTAACTGAAACCAGAAACCACTAGCAATTATTTTAACATCCAAATGTATTCTATACATAGTTAACAGATTTACCAATTCACAGTAAAATTTTAATACTATGCAGGAATAATTAGTTTATATTTGCTTGAAATTGATTAATTCACCTAGCGTCTCAAACAATAAATAAACGATAATTTCATAGCAAATAGAGATTGGAAAACTTTTTTCATGAGTGTTAGCTTTAGCTTACATGATAAATTAGCGCGGGCATCCAGAAGATAGTCAGTGTTCAAGGAATTTAGCGGTATAGGATTATTGGTAGTAAACTTTGTTGAATAGTAATTAAAACCTAAAAAGTCAAATGAGGCTCTTAAATCTCTCGCCTCTTCACTAGTAAATTCTGGTAAACGAGCTCCCACCAAACTTCTCATGGAGTCAGGATATTTCCCCGATGTCAATGGATCTAAAAACCTGTAATGCAAAAAACAATATACAGTTTAGAGTTTGCAGAACAGATGGACCAAATCAAATTTCAAGATGAATCAGTGAGTTTTATTCCCACTACCACCTTTCTTATTCTGCTCACATAAAACCTACACCTATCTGGAAGACAACTTCATAGAGACTTATAAAATGGATGAGTGTGCATACCACCCTATTCTGAAGTCAATTGCTCTCTGGGTAGCCTGTTGATCAGGCAGAGAGTTATTTGAAAAGGGCACCATCCAACTCATTACAAGGGTTATGCCAATGGAACCTTTCTGTTGCCCCTGAATTTTATTTTCAAGAGTTATCCATCACATTTGTTTTCAGTCTTAAACTCTTAATATCATCGAAAACACAACGTAATCTTACCTGGTATTTAGTCCGATATATTTTTATAGCGGCGCTATGTGCAAGAAGCATATTATGGGCAACAATGTACGGCTCTGTTGCAGAATTTCCTTCCGTACAGTTCCCGAATGCAGGTGAACAACGACCCGGTGCGTGAACCCCTAAATCGTAGGAAAATGTTGTGAAGATAAATGGTTCGTTTAGGGTTTGCCAATACTTCACACGGTCCCCGAAAGCTCGAAAACATTCTTCTGCGAAGAAGCCGAAGTCCTCCCTGAAAGAAGGATCAATATCAGAATCATATGTCTCGATGTTTTAGAAGAGTTTAAAAGAAAATTATGAGCGAATCTTACACGACTCTCTTGCTACGAAATCCGCCATACTCGTCCTCCAGAGCTTGAGGCATGTCCCAGTGATACAGTGTAACAAAAGGCTCTATACCTGCGTCAAAACTCAGATCCATATATAAAAAGCCATATATAGCTACCTGAAATCTAGGGAATAATTTTTTTTCAAATACCATTCTTGAGCAGCTCGTTGATGAGATTATTGTAATAAGCAACTCCCTCTGTATTGACTCCTCCGTGTCTTGGAGAACCTTCTGTAAATATTAGAAAAAACAAAAAGGAAGAGGAGTCTTTTAAAAGTTATTCCAAATGTTATTTATTGCCAATGTTATTTATAAAATTCTGAAGCAACTCCCTCTATATTGACTCCTCCGTGTCTTGGAGAACCTTCTGTAAATATTAGAAAAAACAAAAAGGAAGAGGAGTCTTTTAAAAGTTATTCCAAATGTTATTTATTGCCAATGTTATTTATAAAATTCTGCAAAAATATCACGGTTGATGTCAAGTATCACCAGTACAATTGGTTTAGGATAAGGGTGTTCAGCTAGGCAACCAGGGATCAAACTTCAAGGCGTGGTTGTGCTCTATGTTAAGTGGATGATGAGTGAGGGTGTTCAGCAAGGCTACCAAGGACCAAACCCCAAGGGGTGATTGTGCCCTATATTAGGTTGAGGATGAGTGAGGGTGCTCAGCAGGGCTACCAAGGATCAAACCTCAACTGGTGGTTGTGCCTTATGTTAGGTTGAAGATTAGCATGCTCAGCAAGGCTACCAGGGATCAAACCTCAAGAGGTTGTTGTGCCCTATGTTAGGTTGAGGATGAGTGAGCTTGCTCAGCAAGGCCACCAGTGATCAAACTTCAAGGGGTGGTTGTGCCCTATGTTAGGTTTAAGATGAGGGTGCTCAGCAAGGCTACCAAGGATCAAACCTCAAGGGGTGGTTGTGCCCTATGTTATAAGAGGAGACATGCTAGAAACTCTAATTAGCAAAAAGACTGGTGTGTAACCAAGTGTGATCTAAGTAAAGCTATCCAAAGTAATTTTGACTGCTGCTGCTTCTCAAGCCAAAGATCAAACATGGAAAATGACACTTGACAAAAAAAATATCACTGTTCATAATTTCAGATTAAGTTCAGCTTACTTGGAAATATGCGAGGCCAGGAAATAGAAAAACGATAGACGTCCATTCCCATGTATTTGAGGAGCTGAACATCTTCCTGCATGCAGATTACAAATAGATTAACTCCGTGCACAATGAACTGTTTGGAACTCCATGCTTTAATTATTATTCGAATAGTTTTAATCTATACCTTGTAGCGGTGGTATTGATCCACTGCAACATCACCATTCTTTCCATCGGCAATTTTGCCTGCATTGATTTGCCATAATAACCAATAAGTACAGACGACATCCCACTCAATTAAAATATCTACCTAGTTGTATGAACTAATTAACCTTGTATGTGGGAGAATGTATCCCAAATGCTGGGGCCTTTCCCACCCTCAAGGGCAGCTCCTTCCACCTAAAACATCATTAGAATTTGTCAGTGAAACAAAACGAGAGGGTTATATGATATAACGGATGCACCTAGTAGCATGGAGCAGTGATAAAAGCGAAACCTGATAAGCAGCTGACCCCGCACCAAATTTGAAACCTCTTGGAAAACTACTTCTACCTAGATTTGGAGAAGCTCCTGCAACTGCATTAATTATGAGATAAATAGAAAAGAAGCAATTGCAGAGTGACTTTAGACCTCGAATATTAGCCATTTTGCTTCTTAGCCTTAGACCGAATTGCTTCGAATCAATTTATAGGCCTATGGGAGGGATTTGATTAAAAGAAAAGAAATTATAGTATTCCAGAATTTCCGTTATCTTATTTTAGTTTTGATTTGGTCCGAGGTTGTTAAAATAATCAAATATTAAGTTAATTTTGGTTTAGTAATAAATTTGTTTTTATTTAATAATTAGTTTATTAGGGTTATTCTTATTTAATTAATGATAAATTGTTTATGGGGTCATGCTCTTCATTAATTTATGATATTTGTCCATGGTGATAAGGGTATGTTGTGTCTTATGACAAACTGAATGATCAGCTTTTTGGGCAGAGGTAGTTATTTTAAGTAAATTATCATATTTTTCATTATTCAAAATGTATGCTTAAATTTTAATTCCGTGAAAAAGTTGTTAGAATATTCAAATATTAAATTATTTTTTCTTTAATAATGAAGTTGTGAGGGTAATCCTTTAATAATGAAGTTGTTAGGATAATCCTATCCAATTAATGATGAATTGTTTAGGGATTTATGGTATTTCTTTAATTTATGATATTTGTGCCTGGTGATGATGATAAGGGCGTGTTGTTCTATGATTAATTGTGTGCATAAGTAGTTACGTTAAGTCGTGTCATCAAGGAATTTAGACTTCTGTGATCCATAACATTGTTTAGAGAATTTTTGGCGAAATCACATAAATAATCATTTGTCGACCCGTTTCGAACCAACCAGTGTGGTTCATCGTTAGGACAATGAACCACACTAGTTGGTTCGAAACGCGTTGACAAATGATTATTTATGTGATTTCGCCGAAAATTCTCTAAACAAGTCGTGTCATGTTTAAAGTATGATATTTGTGCATGGTGAGAGGGGCATGTTGTTTTATGATAAATTGTGTGGATAGATAGTTACGTTAAGTTAGTGTCATGTTTAAAGCAGGAGGGTAGCTTATTTAAACTAGGATTGAAATGGCAATGACAAGGTCAATTGTCTCCATGTGATTTAGGGCAGTTTTTATTTCCATCTCTATAGCATTATAAATGCTATCTGATATGTGAGGGGAATAGTCATGGAGTGCCCTCTCCACGCTCTCCTTCTCTTTTCACGTGTTGTCACTCAGAGGGCGATGACTATTCCCCTGGCATGTCAGAGAGCATTTATAATGTTATAGAGGTGGAAATAGGAACTACCTATGATTTAGATCTGCTTCTCAGAGAAAAGCTAGTAAAACTAGATTTTATAGGAGTTAATATTGACTTGGTAATGAGGGGATTCTATAGGAGTTAATATTGACTTGGTAATGAGGGCATGTTACATTCTGAAATAATTAGTTAATGGTAGTTATATAAATTCATTAGTTAATGGTAATTATATAAATTATGAAGAAATATTGAGTCAATGATTTATGACTATTTTTCATGACATTATTTTTCACGATTTATAAGTCCATGCTATTAGATAATAGATGAGATAGAGTAACAGAGCTTTGCAAACAATATGTTGGTTTGTTGAAAAGATTGTTGGAATGATATATTTCATTCGTTAAATATGTATAGAATGAGTGCGTTCAAAATCGCATTCATGTTATGAAAAATAAGGATGTTATCAAGAAAACCATATTAAATTTCACTAATATAATATTAAATGTCTAATTACAATTTGTATATCCGTTGGGTTAGGGCTTTTTAGAGTTTACGGAAAGGGAGATTAATAGATTATTTTATGAAACATGAATTTTTTTAATTAAGAATTTAATAAAAAAATAATAAAATAATAAAAGTATTAATAAAAATCCAGCAGAGGAGCTCCAGGGAGGACTCTCCAATCTTGGTGAATGCTGTTGAGTAACTTTGGTCCTTGCCTTCTTGATGTCGATTTTGCGGTTTTTAGATACTTTAGGCAGCTTTCCTCTTTTGACAATGGATAGTTTCTTTATGTATATCTCCAGCAGTAGACCTGGAAAGGACTGCAATGTCTATTTAGCTAGGAAAAAGAGACTCCGGGACTATTTTTATTGGTTTGGGGTTAAAAACTTTAGGTGGTTCCTATGCCCGGTTTCCCCCTGGTGGGCGGGTAGCAGGTCCACTAATTTTGATGTACCTTTTCTGATATATTAATAGAAAATAGAGAAGCACCACCTTTGCCCACAAAAAAAAAAAAAAGTATTAATAAAAATAATAAATGAGATTTAATTTAATTTATTGTGTTTAGAGGCATTTTATAATTTAGTCTAGGGGATGGTAAGGGTTAGATGTGTGAATGTTAGATGGGTGAGTGTTAGATGTGTGAATGTTAGATGGGTGAGCGTTACATGTGAGATGTGAGATATTTTTAAATTTCATTTTTTTTGTATTGTAATTTCGTTTTTTATTAATAAAATTAATTTCATTTTTTATTAATAAAATTACAAACAGTTTTTTAGATACAAGAAAGTATAATATGTTTATTATATTAAAATATATAACATAAAAATAGTATTTATAAATTAATATTCATTTTACCACATAAATTAAAATAATGATTGTATAACCATCTTTAAATTTAATTAATAAGAGGATACAGAATTAATATTTACAATATAACACGATTTTCAATCATGAATATTTGCCATGGATATTATTAACTTCTAAATTGGTTTTCTTACAATGCCATGGGTCAATACCGAGGAGAGAAAGATAGAGAGAGAAAGGGAGAGAGGGAAATGAGGGATGGAAATCATAATACCATGGGCTAATACCATAGTTTATCAATACCATGTGTCATCTATGCTTTTGAATATTATGTTATGGATCTAGGATTTTAATTATTATGTTAAAATACCATGGCTTATCAATACCACGTCCCCAAAAACCATAACTTATTTCAAAATCAAAATATTTTACAAACACTTTATTTTAATTTAATTTTATAGCATTTTTTAATTAAATGGAAAAGCAAAATTGTTATTACTACTTTTGAGGTATATCTAAACCATACATCCTCCAGTGCTAAAATTATTCCCATAAAGATCAAATCGAGGATAGGTGCATTTTAACCAAGGATCCAAGAAAAGAGAGAAAACAAAGTGACTAACAATGACATAGGAAAGATAATGCATGATTTTATTAAGTATTTTATTATTGTATTTTCTTTGACATGATTGATCCAAAATATAGGTTTAATATTTTACAACCAATTATATATTTTTTAATTTAGATGCTTTCTTAAATAGAATACAATGGGATCATATTTAAGAGAGAGAGGGAGATGGAGGGGGTATAGAGTGGGGAAGAGAGACATAGAGGTGGGAGAGACAGGGAGAGAGAGGAAGGAAGAGAGAGAGAGGAGGAGAGAGGGAGGGAGAGAGAGATAGATTTGGAGGGGAAAAGAGAGGGAAGGAAGAACAAAGACATTGAGAGATAGAGGTGGAGAGAGAGAGCAAGTTTCCTCAAATTTTTCTCTGAAAAAGGAGATTTTTACCTCAAGATATTTGATCCCTCTTGATGCTTCATAGATCTAGGGTTAAGATGGATCTAGGGTGGTTATAGAGTAATTTTGTTTTTATTAATAAAATTACAATCAATTTCTTCATATAAAAATTCATAATATATATGCTACATTAAATTATCTTTAAATGTAATCACTTAACATTGATATTAGTTGACCCCCTTCGATTCAGCCTAATTACGTAGAAGATCTAAATTCTCTACTAGAAGGATATGTGTCAGCCCCCAATGGGGGCGTTATGGTAAACTGGACAAGGTCTAGGGCTTTGAGCCCACTACCCTCAAGCTCTTAATGCCTCATTTAATGTGGTATCTGCGCAGTGTGTACTTCACATGCATGAGCATGTAAATATAAGTTTAGTGGGGGTCTTTGGTTAGAGAATGGAAACTTGGAAAGCCATTGTGTGAAGGAACAGTGGGTGCAGAGGGGGAGACCTTCGCCTTTGGAGTTTCTTGACTAAGATGGTGAGATGGGTAGTAGCCTTGGTGTAGAAAGTTGTGGTGTTTTGCATGAGGCGTGAAGAAATATCAAGAGTTCTTGCACTGTAGTGTGAGAAGGTAGTGGTGGAATTCGTAGTTGGGTCATGTTAGACAATGAAACATGAACCATTTCAATTTGGGTTGAAGTGCTAAGTTTATAAGTTAATATATAGTGTTTTGGTCTCCACTTTGGTCTTGGAAAAAGTAATTTTGCGCCTTTGTGTAAATTGGGTTTTAAGAGGTGCTTGTCTCAACCGCGACACATCAATTTCCTTTTGAACTATCATTTTTTCTTCAGTATTCTAGGGTGAATTGGTATCTGAGTCTGGGTCAATTTGCTATTGGTGGTAGTGGTTCTAGTTGTTTTATGTGGTGAGGTACAACTTGGTTGTTTCAGATGCATATAGAGTCTGGTGTTAAGGGAGGAGTTTGAAGTTGGGTCTTTACTCGTTGGGTTGTTGTTATCTTGTAGTCTTGGGGTGGGGTTTATTCCGTCCAATGGTCGAGGATTTGAATCTATGAATGAAGCGACATCACCTTCTATCTTCTTGGGTGGATTGTCACCAAAATTTCAGTCCTTCATCTGGTTTTATTGTGAGTTTGTGTGCTAGTGTCCAAAATTGGTTGAGGGGGGTTTGACTTAGTTTATGTGTTCATTTGTTGGTACGGGAGACCCCCATAGAAAAATGGAATTGTATCTTTTTTATTTGGAGATGCAATCAAGTCAGACACAAAGGAGTAGAAATGGTGGTAGAACCCAACGTAGACAAAGGTGGGTGAGGCTATTTCCCACGACTTTATGGTGATATTGTCAATGCAATTTCATTCAAATTACACTAGGAGATAAGAGATTTGGAGATTAAATCTGGGGGGGAGTAGCAGTCCATGTTCGACTCTAAATAGCTTGAGGACCTCTTGGGGTGGGCACCACACCCTGGCCACACAAGAGGTAGAAAGAAACAGTACGTGAAGGCACTTTTACTTAATTGGAAAATGAAGGCATTGTTGGGTTTGGTACTAAGGGATAAGTAGGTAGAGAAGTACAACATCTTCTATTCCTTAGAAGATGTAAAAATAATGTTGAGAAACCTAAGGTCCTACATGTACATAATGGATGCATGTTTCATCCTTTTGGAGAGCCACATTGCTTGTGAGTCTGGTGGCAGAGGCGCTAGAGACCCTCCTTGCTCAAGTGCTTAAATAAATGTGTCATCTTTCGAGAATGAGTAGTAATATAAGGTGGTGGGTGATATATGACGCTCTCCTCAAGATCCTATTTTTTGGTTTTGGTTGGCCTTTCAGTAGTTGGATTACAACGACCTACCATTGCCACAACCATCTGTTTATTTGGTTTGACTATTCATTTTGTCCTAATTCCAATGTATCTCATCTTACCTAAGACTCGTAATGTCAATGTTCACTTAGCATAGTTTTTTTGAATGGTTTTCTACTAGTTCATGGTCTACGGTTTCACAGATTGTCAATGGTGTCGTCACTTCATTGGATTGGTGGATTTAGTGCTACCATTGGAGGCTCCTTCCTACAACGTCTAGGTTGGTTCTGGTGGATTATCAAGGTATAACTATGGTGTCAGTGGCCTTATATTCCTGGGTGAGGCTTCTATTTAGATCTTAATGCTTTATTTCATGGTGGGGTTCCTAGCCAAGAGAGGCCCAAACATTATGGTTTTTGTGTATGTGTAATCAAGAGTAACATGTTTAAGAGATAGAGGCTAAGAACTAATTTTTTTAGTACTCCCTCTAAATCCATATAAGTTTTTATTTAATCTCGTTTTCTTAATCCATACAACGTTTAAAAATTCAAAAAAATTAATAAAACTAATAATTAAGAAACAAATTTATATATAATAATTATAATTAAAATCCACTTTATTATATAAATTAAAAAGTTAATAGTTTATATTTTTTAATTATGATAATTTGAGTTTTAAATTTAATCAAAAACCATTAAAAAAATAAAAAAGTATTTACTTAAAATAATCTCTTTTTAATTAGAAGTTTATTTCATATAAGTAAGAAAATTATAAAAGAAAATTCCTCACTAATAAATAATATATATATATATATATATATATATATAATAACAAACAAACCGGCCCCATGCCCTTAACAAACCTCATCTACAAAGCAACCATAAAATTAGGGATACCACAGAATATATTAGTAAAAATCCCAACAAAGAACCTGTTCATTCATCTGTAAAGAACACCATCTTTGTATGATCTAGCCCATATGGTTGGGAGGAAAATCATTCATCTGTAAAGAACACCATCTTTGTATGATCTAGCCCATATGGTTTGGGGGAAATCATTTTGTCTTTGTCCTATATTGTTCCCCATACTTAGCATAGTCGGTGAATATCGAACAAGATCACTGCTCAATTTTAACCATTTTATTTTGTAATGATTTGTTGGAATGAAGTAGATAGAACCAACTTAGGGATCAAATCCACACATAATGGATGGGTAAAGGCCTTATGTCACAATGTCGACACATAAATGACGTGATGAGAATAAGAATAAGTTATTTTGAATAGAAAGTTGATATTTATTAGCTTTTACGAGTCGTAAGGTTTATGGGATAATAAAGGGAATTGAACCAAATAAATTTTAAGATGTCACTTCTATTGGTAAAGACAGTGAAAATGAGAGTGCCAAGTTCATTAAGATTTTGTATAAACAAGGGAGCCACTGCTGTGGCGGTAGTCCCTGCCGAGGTCTGCAACAACAACACAATACAAACAACTTGAACTCGTGAATTTTGTAGCCCATGGGCACACTGAATTGATTTCTGAAAATTTGTCTCACATCATTTATGGAATACTTAGAAAAGTAAGTATAATGCTTTGGTCTGCAACAACAACACAATACAAACAACTTGACCTCGTGAATTTTGTAGCGCATGGGCACACTGAATTGATTTCAGAAAATTTGTCTCACATCATTTATGGAATACTTAGAAAGGTAAGTATAATGCTTTCTTGATCGTTGTAAAGCGGTTGTATCAATATTCATAATAATAATAATTCGTCAATAACTTTTATATAAAAGTGGCCGGATCAATGAATTCATAACTTTTATAACTTTTCTATTTTAATTAATTATGATTACATTTTAATTAGTTATAGTATACTTAAAAAAACATTTCCACGCTCAACATAAGTTTTCTATAAATTAATTATTCTTTAAATTAATTAGATATGGTATAGCTTCCTTAAACCCTCAATATTCTTAATGTTATTTCTACATTTTAATTAGTTGTGGTATAACTTAAGTAAGCCTTTTACACCCAAAATACAATTTATTCCATAAATCAATGATATAGCTTCTATAATCCCTTTATTCTTTATTCAATGTGGTTAATTTAGTTAAATATATAATAAGATATCTTCCTAGTTATACTCACAATAGTTAGTGATTGTTTCATCTCTAGAGCTTGTAGATATTTGAATTTATGGTTCCCCACTCATATCTTTGGTAACAATTATTTATATTTTACCTAAATTTATTAGTTATCTATAATTTATCCAAAAATTTTAAATTTATATTGTATAGTTTACTTTATAATAATAAAGTTATTATAAATTTCTTATAATATATGGTTTTGGAATAAAAACTTATTTTTTTATTCCATTTAATAAAAAAAACGTGGATTTCACGAAAAACACGATAAAACCGCGTGATTTTGTTCCAAATACCACTGTTGGATTGGACCGAAAAGAATAGCTAGTGCAGGTAAAAGAGGACTTTGTTGTAATTTTTTAGACCAGTAACTAAGATTTTTAGGGTAGAAATTATAGATTTTATAGAAGGGTAGTGATTTTTCAAATATTTTTTTAATCATAACTTGGGGAATTGAAGTTAGGTATAGGCTTGGATATCATGAACAAATTTTCCATTACATCAAAACTTATAAATGCTACTAAATTTTCCAAATATTTAATTAAAATTTGTAAAATAGAAATTATTATTTAAACAATTTTATCTTAATTTAGTTTTACAATTAAAATATCAATTTTAGTATCTAATTTTTAATTTAACCATTTTAATTTAAAATTATTTTCTATCTTAATTAATTATGATTACATTTTCATTAGTTATAGTATACTTAAAAAAAACATTTACACACTTAACATAAGTTTTCTATAAATTAATTATTCTCTAAATCAATTAGATATGGTATAGCTTCGTTAAACCCTCAATATTCTTAAGGTTATTTTTGCATTTTAATTAGTTACGATATACCTTAAGTAAGTCCTTTACACCCAAAATACAATTTATTCCATAAATCAATGATATAGCTTCTTTAAACCCTTTATTCTTTATTCAATATGGTTACATTCATATTTTTGAAGTGGCCAAATTCAAGAGGAAGTCATGGCGGAAGCAAATATATTTGCAGATAATATATATTTTGCACATGCGGTCAATTGTATAATATTTGCCAAACGGGATTGCTATTGTTGGAGCTCCAGGTGAAATAGCTGACAACTACGCCTCAACCAGTGGCAACTTAGATTGCAATAAGTGAATTATGATTGGAACTTAGAATTTAACAAGTGATTGCCATTGCCAGACACCCAGGCATCTAGCAACATGCAAAACACACAACCACTACGTGTGCCCGTCTGCCCATTGTTCGCACAAGACATTAATAAAAGTCTGTCGGCATGCACACATGAAAAAACACACCACAGCATAGGCCCCTCTGCTAACCACTTGTCCATACCAGCATACTATCTTCATTACATGAGCATACTATCTTCATTACATGTTCACAGGGCTCACTGACAATTGTGGAGAGAAAAAACTGTTCTGGTCAGCTGTGCTTTTCGTGAGCATAATCATTTCTGACAATTTTGGTGATCTTTGTGAGCATAATCATTTCTGACAATTTTGGTGATCTTTGTAGAAAGGCGGGTGGCAATATATTACAAGATCGTGATTTTTTTATTAAGTATAATGAGTAATCCCAACTTAAACTTAATTAAATTATGAAATAAATAAATAGTTTGTTTATAAATAAATAAATAAATTATTTTTATGTTATTTACTACTTACATATACAAAACATACAAAAGTTATGATTATATTTGTATATCAAAAGTTATGATAATATTATATAATAAATTTTATCTGATTTCTAAATAAAATTAAATTTAATATAATAATATATTATATAATATTATTAATGATGTTTTCCCATTTGAAAATGAAAAAGTATATTCTATCCTCATTAAAAATTTTATATTAAAAAAAGCAACCCTTTCTCACCGTCCTCCTTTTTTTTATCTATCTAACATCTAAAACTTTCTTCTATATATACCTTTTAATAGATAGAGTGAGATACAATCTTTTCAAAAATGGATCTCCGAGGCTGAATTAGAGAGCTCACTACGTGCTTACCAAAGCCTAATATTTGGGCTATATATGTAGATGTAATAGATAGCGTGACCTCTAATTCCCTGTCCCTCATACTCCCACTAGAGGGTTCTAGTAAGTGAACTGCTATTTCTTTCCATTCTCAATTAGGGCCAAACAAGACTGCAAACTACTATTGCTGAAAGTGAGGGCACAGTACAAGACCTGATGAGTTTCAGTTTACTTACTTTTTCAGTATAGCACATTCAGCACGTTCAGCATTTCCTTGCAGCACATGATGATTGCCTTGCCACTGTCGGCATTGCAGATTGACTACTAAAACCTGGAGACCTTTAGTCGTTTTCCAATGGCGTTTGCGGAGAGTTTGGGAAGAGAATGGAAGAGGAAGTCGTAGAAAAGGTGAAAATACTTTTCTTGAAAATTTGTTACAGATGTAATTAATGGACTGTACTTTGTTATTCTTTAATTGTTGAAGAACACGAGGTGAACAATCACGCTATGGAAAAGCAGAATTTGTTTATATAAATTATCATTTAATAGTAATTTAAGACAGTTCTAGAAACTGAAGTGTTTTTCCTCCCCTAAGGTTTGATAATTCACTGTTTTCATTATACCAAGGTTGTTAACTCTATTCATAACTGTAGTTATACATCTCTATTCTGTCAATAATGAATTTTTATTTCAAACACCGCCAAATTTGTTTTACTCATGCATTCTTCATGTTGGAGAATGTAAAGATAAATGAGAGTGTGAAAGGAGAGAGATTGTTGCTAAGGAATTCGTTGCTGCATCTATGCCACTACCTTTGTCCTACTACAAAGCTGTAAAAGGAGAGAGATTGTTGCTGAGGAATTCGTTGATGCATCTATACCACTATCTTTGTCCTACTACAAAGCTCTCAATACATAAATGTTATTACTAAGCCACTAAGGATGACAAGGAAAATGTTTCCATATTTCAATTAGATGAGTTTAGCAAAGACTGTTGTTTCCATACAGATGTCTTTACGAAAACAACCACTGCCATTGCCAGTGACATGTCCTCTACACTTCTTATCCAAATAATAGATGGCTGCTCAAAATCAAAGCCAACGACCTACGAGGTCAGCAAAATTCGACCCACAAGTTTTTCTACCTGATATGATATAAAGTTTATCATCATATTTCTTGAATTTACTTAAGTGTAAATTTAGAAAATATTTTGCATAGCAGTCTCATTGCCATCCATCACAAATTTCAATGTTTCTAAAATAAAATAAGAAACACTTGTAACACACCTATAATAGCTAGAAATATTGTTACTTATATACATTCAATATTGTTACTTATATACATTCAACCATAAAGCATTTTGAAAAATTCTATAACAATTGAATTGTGTAAGCTTATCTATCAAATTTGTTATTTCAATTAAAAAAAAATAAAACAAAACACCCACCAACAAAAACTTCCAAAAAGATTTCACCAAAAACAACTAGATTGAAAGCCTCACTTACTTGAATACAAATATCATTAAATACTAGATAGTAGAGCCTTACAGTGGAGAGTATCTTCGATTAATGAACGACTTGCCATGTCCCACAAGGAAGACCCATACATGAAGACACCACATATACAGCAGAGAAGTCTCAAATTTGATGATCGTCTCTTGTGATTGTTGTCTAACATGATCAGCGGCACCACCAATACGAAGATTGCTGCCACCGTGCACAGCCATTTCAAGATTTCCAGCTGCTAACAGAAACAAAATGAAAAATTACTTTGAAGTTTAAAAATGTTGGTGATAACTTGAATTGATTGAGATGAGTAAACATTAAAATGTTGAAAAATATTTTTATAAAAATATTCACATTTCTGATTGAGATCTTTCTTTGCCCTTAAAATCTTTGATGGAAGAGTATGTGGGTTACCATGAAGAAAATAAAATCAAGATTTCAGTGGTTTGGCTTTGCTTACCCTCTGGTTTGTGTCGGAGTATGTGTAGAATATGCAGATGTTTACCCTCTGGTTTGTGTCGGAGTATGTGTAGAATATGCAAATGTAAATTGCTGTAAGAACAAATCCAGCTAGGTTAATGACCGTCACGGGAATGCTGTTCAGAAAAGCTGCCATGCTTGGCTGCTCGCAGCATACGCCTAGAAATGTAAGTTTCTCCAATCTTAGCCTTCTATGTGATTTTGAAAATGGATTCTTTGTGATTCTGAAAATGGATCCAACTGGAGTGTTTAGTAATTTAAATATTTTTTGGATAATTATTTTCCGGTTCTAAAAATGGATCCAACCAGAGTCTTTAGTAAACTAAATACTAAAGATATAAAACCAAATGCAAAAGGTTTGGATAGAGTTTTGGCAATGAAACGCCCTGCATAGCTTTTGTTAAAATGCTCTTATTGTAAGACTGGTCAAAACATGTTTTTCATGCATGAAAAAATGTTTCCCTACCTTTGCAACGTTCTCACTGTTCAAATTTTTTATTTTTTAAGTGGATGATATTAGAGTGCACTCAGGAACAGAAAGTGTCTTTTCAAAATTTCTGGAAAAACAATTTAAAATTTCTGAAAAAACAATAAGGTTCTGAAATAAAATGGTGTTCTAAGAAAGAAAAAAAAATTAGGAAGTTAAAATGAACATTAAACTGGAGAAGGCGCCGGGGAGATTTAGTCCATGAACCAATATTCAAGTGATATCCTTTTGCATTTCGATATCTTTTGGATTTCGCAAATTATGTTACCATTGAATTGTCTTTAAGATTTCATGTTAAAACACTTTTCACATCGATACAGCTACGAGATTCTGCCTTTGGACGTCGGGGCTTTGCTTGTAGTCAAAGCATATTCCAACTTTGTTGAGGCAGATTTACATGAGGCAGCCTTTGGACGTCGGGTCTTTGCTTGTAGTCAAAGCATATTCCAACTTTGTTGATGCAGATTTACATGAGGTAGTTGAAAATTGCTAGGATTTTATGGCCCATACTTTGAAGCAGAGACCGGCATACTTCGACCATACTTGCTTCTCTCCTCTTCTAAAGGACTGAGAAGAGTAAGGTCATTCGCTAGGCCTGAACTTCAAGTCTAGTAAAATTAATTTCCTCACAGTCTAGTAAAATTAATTCCTACCTTCCGAAGAAGTCAGAAGTCGTTGGACCTCTGAAAACCAGTGTTACCAAATTCGGCCGTATTGCCGAAAAAAATTCGTAAATTCGACAGTTCGATTCGATTTGCGAATTAAAACGCCAATTCGAATTTGGATTCGGTAAACTGCATTTATCTTTGAGTTTACTATATTAGATTTTTCGCAGATTCTTAATAATAGTTACAAATTCGAGGATCGGACTTATGGTTAATAGCATATAATTAACGTTAATAAATGATAATGGTAGATATAGTTTTAGGTAACAAAAAAAATGAAATATTTAGAAATTTATGATAATTATAAAATTTAATAAATTATTTACTAATGAAATATTTAGAAATTTATGATAATTATAAATTTATAAATTATTTGAGTAAATAGAAAATTTGTTTTTTTCAAAAATAGATTTTTTTTTTATTGAATTTTAGTAATTGATATTTTAAGTAAATATTTTTAAAAAATATTTACAAATATTTAATATATTATTTCATTATCAATTTAAAATAATTGATAATATAAAATTTAGATAGTTTATTGTAATGTGGAATATTTTGGAAATTCACTTTATATTAATTATCATATAATTTATGGTGTAGCAATACAAAAATTCTTAAAACCTATTATCATATTTGCTATTATAAATGTAAAACTAAAAGTCTAATATATAATTTTATGTGCAAATCCACATAATTTAAAAACATTTTTTTATCATTTTCAATATTATAAATTATACTTTTGAATGGATTTAAAACATTGGAAAAATAATATATTTAAATATATGTAAGAGATATATTGCCTAATTTTAATTTTTGGTAACTATATTTTAAATCATAGCTACCAAATTTGGTTGCACTGGCCCGAAAAATTTGAAAATACGATAATATGATTTGGTTCGGCTGCGAATTTGGAAATTGCAATTCCGGTATTTTTTTTTTTTTAATTGTAATGAATTGTAAATAGTAGGTTGAAAATATTACAATTAGAATGGAATTAGGGAATAATTTTTTTATGTTAAAAAAAAAAAAAAAAAAAAAATTATAATAAAGTGTAATTGTAGATTAAGAATCATATTAATTTGATGTAATTTGGTAAAGTGTTTAAAATATAAATTTAATATTAAAATAGAAATTCTATATTAATTTAATTTTATAAAAATGAATTCTTAATATAAAATTAATAATTTAAATAGAAATTTCTATATTATCAAACATTAAAAGTATAAATTTCTAATTTAAAAAAAATGTAGTTACCATCTAAAATTGTTGATAAAAAGTTTAATATTTAAATAGAAATTTCTACATTACTCAAAACATTAAAAACATAATATTCAATATTAAAAAAATTGCAGTTACGAACTAATTTGGTAAGGATTTTTGTTGGTAAAAAATTAAATATTGAAAGATTCAAAATAGAATTTTCTATATTAAAAAAGTATAGTAAATAGCAAGTTGCATATTAAAAAAATTACAGTTGTAAAAAACAATAAATTTTATATTAAAATGTTGTAGAAAATAATAAGTTTATACTAGTTAAAAATAATAATTTCTTATAACAAAGGATATAAATTTATTTATAAAATATATAATCTCCATTCTTTTTTATTTGAATTTCATACTTCTCTTCTTTCCCATAGTAAAGAAATGGGAACCATGAATTAAAGTTTGGGTGTGCTTCTATCTACACTCTAAACAACTCTTTGAAAAATCTAAAAAAGACATTTAAATTGTTTTAGTTATTAATTAATAATGTTATCATTTTTAAGCCTTATATTAAAATTTAGGATTTGATTGATTGACTTTTTAAAATATATTGAATATAGAATTTTTTTTTTTTAATTTTAAAAATAATTTAATTTTGGAAAATTTATATTTCCGAATTTTTCCCATATTATATTTTTGGTAATAGAATTTTTTCCACACTGAATTAAATTCGAATTTGTATTCAAATTCAAATTTGATAACTATGCATAAAATACAAACAAAAACATAGAAAATTTAAATCATATGACAATTTTTTGCCCATACCTAAGAAAAAACGGCTATTAAACAAATTCATAACGACAGGCAAGGAAGTTTCGTGGAAGGAAACATCGTCCGAAACATCTATCCAACTACAGACTCCTCTTGCTCACAAATTCAACTTTGTTGCAATACAAAATGTTGATAATATCTATGAGAATATACCCCTCAAACTAAACTTCAGCGCCGACCTTATCTCGATTGCAGGTTGCCCAGACCTGTCTACGTGGCTCACTGGGCCCCTGCATCTCCTTTAACGTCTCCGTTTATAAACCCTCCGTATGTATTGACTGAAATGTTTTAAAACTTCCGAAATGGGTAGGTGTCATTTAAAGTTGAATTGATTATTTAAATTAATGCTCACCTTGGTATCGAACAGTTGAAGTCAAGGTGATATGTTCCCTGGGAGCAACTCCTTTATGGCTACGCTTTCCTCTACAGAATTTCCATGTTTTTGCATCGAACATAGACATCTTTAAACGTATTTAAATTTTTATGCCCATATATTACAATATACATAGATACCATAGATACATAGAAACTGTAAGGTGGAGAAAATAGAAGCTCATTCATGGGCAAAAAATGGATATCTTTGGAAACATGTCATCAAGGTTAGCATGATGAAGGAAAAAGTAAGGTTTAAACAAGAAAATCTAGAAGCAAGAATCAATGCAACAACCCAAAACCAGGTAATATCATACAATGTTTTGTTCACAAGTACGTGAAAATGATGACTTTGAAAGTGTGGATAACTTGGATGTTGATGTCTCAGTAATAATTTAATAACTCTCTAAATTTTATATTTGTTATCACTTTTTTAATATTCTTCTGACTAGTTCTCCCCTCGGCCACGTGCTGTTGCATCCCCTTCTATTCTTACTCCTTAAGCAGAACGGATAGATCTTTCGTGGGCCTTATCCTCTCTCTCGACCGTTGTAATCATCGCATTCGTGACAACACTCCCAAAATCGCCCTCAAGTTTCCCTCCTTCTTCGCCTCTGTTTTCATTTTCTTCACCTACCGCACCCTCTGCTCAATAATGGCGCGTAGCGAGGACTTCCTTCACTGTGCTGATTTGCAGGCAGAAATGGAAGAAATAAGGACCCAGCAGACTGTCCTTGATGACAAGCAAAAACTCCTGGATGCCAGACTGGAAGAGCGTGATAGACGTCTGGAAGAGCAAAGCCGAAGGCTTTTTGAACAAGGCCACATCATGACCGAGAAATACAAGGCAGAAATTCAGCTGTTTATGCACAAAGCAGTATCCCTTCAAGAGCAGTTTAGACAACTTACTAATCGTTGCGCCCATGCTGATGAATCAATATCTATTCTCAAGTATATGATGGACAAAAGAAACACCATTGCCACCAACTCTTCCAGTGTTAAGCATGAAGAAAAAGATGATCAGCCAGAGGAATCTACAGCGAGGCACATCCAAGATATAATGATAGATTAAATGAACTGTAAATGCATCTTTCTGTTATTTTCTTTCATCAGAATCTATAGCAGCACAGTTTTAGACAGTAGTAAAAGCAACAAAGTAAGGATCAAGGAGGTGGTCTCGTTTTGTAAACTCCTTGATCAAAGACAAATATCGCATATTATGTACCAGTGGAGACTGAATCCCTGGAATTTTTTAGAACTCAATATATAGCAACCGAACTTTTCAAAAAAAAAATATATATATTCTTCTGACTAGTTTTTTTTTTTCTGTAGGTAAATGATAATTTTAATGCTGCCATGGATTCTTATGTTGATGTCATGTTAATAATTTTATAACTTGGTTAATTTTATGTTCTTTATTACTCTTTTACTATTGTTATGACCATTTTTTGTTTTGTTTTGTAGGTAAATGATAATGTTAATTATGTTTTTTATCACTCTTACATTGTTCTTATGAGTATTTGCTTTTTTTCTTTGTAGTTAAATGATAATGTTAATTATTCCAAGGATTCTTCCACTAATGTTGATCCAAGTCACAAATGAGAAAAGGTCTCACAAAATATTAGGCATATTTTTGAGTCACTTATGCAGTTACCTGGTGATGAGTCACTTCTGCACTTCTTATAAAAATGCATGGAAGATGTTGCAAGTGAATTCAATACAGCATTGACATCAACCACGTTGGGGTTGGACCATCCAACTGCTCCATCTTTCCAACAAGTGCAAGATGGATTTGGATATACACTTGGGCGTGAAAGAGATTTCTTAGAGAGGATGGTCACTTGTAAGCGCTCATATACATCATCTAGCTCTACACAATTTCCTCCTCCAACACAAGGTTTAAGAAGGAAAAAAACATTTGCTAATGAGCCTGATAGAGCTGCTACAAGAGACAATGAAAGAAATACAAACATATGAAGGTGAGAATTATATATCTCAAATGTGAATGTTAGTTTCAAATGTTTTAATTTAAAACATGCATAATCTAAACTTGCAAAGAAATGCCAAGGAAGTTATTTATTATATGGTTGGTAATGTAGGATCTAAAAGGTTGTTTAAAATAGTTTCAAATGGAATAACTAGACCAAGAAGTTTGACTTATGTACCAACATCTATCATGTTCATCTCTATGGTAAACCAACATCTATCATGCTCATTTATTTGGTAAACATGATGTTTTTTCTTGCATTTGTATTTTCTTTCCTTGTTGCAACCCTTTGTTTTAAGTGTAGTATGTGCACAAAGATATCATTAATTTACTTAGTATTTTGATTTCATTAATTTTCTTAGCATTTGTATTTCTTTGCAGTTCCAGCATGGGAGTGATTAAAGCTATAGAAGATTGAGTCTTTTAACACCCGAATTTGCAATTTTGTCGGTTAAGTAATTATTTTGCTCAGTGGTTAGATTGATTTAGAGGCCCGAGTTATATTCCACAAAATCTCCATCTAGTGTAATCCAAAATTAAAAATAGACATGCTAGTTTGGAGATTCTCTTATAACTCTAAATCTAGTAGGAGAGAATTATCTTATCTCAAGATAGCTTGTGTGAATCTAGTGGGGCTTGAATCGAAATGCAAACTTATAAAAATTCTATTATATTAAAGTTAATTTGATTTTTCTGTTAGGTTTTTTTGTTGGGCATTATTTTTTGATTTTAATTTCAATAAAAGTAAGGGAATATATGTTTAAATGTCATCATAAGTGTAATTTTTTATCATGATATTTGATAATACCAATTACTTTTATTTATTTATATTAAATTATAAGTATATCAGTATTATTTAAATTCCAAATTTACCAATTTTATATGTCATCAAAGGATTTGTTAAAAGTAATGATATTTAAGAACATATTTTATTTAAGTGTAACTTCAATTTAATTTAATTAGCATTTATCTTCGGTTGTGGAAATATGACAATAGTGACATGGTAGGAACACCATAATATCATATTTTGTAGTGGAATAGGATAACTTATGGGTTTAATGTATTTTGTTTTAAAAAAAATTGTGAACTAACTAGTCCTTAAAGCATCACAATTTTTTTCTCTAAGAACATTGTGGTTGCAACAACATTGAGTTACGTTTGTATAGAATATACATTATAATTAAACATATATGATCATTAATAATAAATTATTTATTATCAAACTCATATAATATATTATCATATTATAACTTGAATGTTAAATGGGAAAATTATAATTGACGAGTTTATGTATACTAGGATTGCATTTTTATTCATTGTTAAATTAAGTTAGAATATTTTATCTAAAAAATATGTGAATAATTTTTATTTGGCTAAAAACATTTTGATTAAAATGTTAACTTAGTTTGGTTTTATCCATTTTAATAGTTTACAAAAATTAGTAAATGAAGTATTATAATGTTTAGAAGATATTTTATTTTGGATAAGAATTACTACATCATCTTTCCAATCTTATATTAAAATACCTAACTTTAGGAATAAAGCTAATCATAATACCTAATTAATGAAATATATTGTAAATAGATAATATTTATTAATAATTAAATTTTATGAAGTATTGACAAAAAAAACTGCACACATCTATATCATAAGTATACTCTAAATAACATATGTAGGCCTTCTAGACTACTTAGTCATTACAACAACAAAAAAGTTGTTATGACTTTTGATGTCATATTATAAATTATGCCTTAATTTGTTACATTCATAGATTCTTTCTCTTCCTAATGTTTTGGAGGTATCTTTTCTCTTGTAAAGTTATTTAAGGTTCTCATTTTCTTAATAACAATTCATTTTAACATTTAATCTATAAAAACTCATATCATGAGTGGGATTTCTCATATCATTGTGAAATGCCACACAAAATATGTAGGAATTTACAGGGTAAGTTCCTCAGACAGTAAACCAAAAGGACACCGCTCACAAACAGATCACAGATCAATACACTAGCATTTTGACGTGGTTAAAACTCTCAAAGAGGGAAACAGTCCACGGCCTGAGCCAACGCGGCCACTTCAGGCAATTTATTAATAAAAGAATGAAAATTTACATAAGATTCTCTCGTGAACGGTTAAACTACAAATGACCCTCCATGCGCTTTAAATAGAATTCATGGACCAATCGGGTGTCAAGCCACAGATCAAGTGTCGGTAATACTGAGGAGAGAATGAACGTCGGATCACTACATATCGTGACCGTCGGATTGTAAGTTACAAATGTACATAGTAAAGAAACACACTTTACCTAACTCTATACTAGACCAAGTTATGCTTAACTATTCCTATGTGTCGGAATATCCTAACAAAATAATGTAGACAAAACATCATTATATACTTATTTATTTCAATGAGTTTTCTTTCATATTCCTAATAATTGTAGATAATTTACCAAATATTTATTCTCAAAATGCCTCTCCCCTAATTTTGTAATATCATTAAAAGTTGACATTTTTATTCCACATCTTGTAAGATAGTTTCCAAAATTTATGTGTTTCTTCTTGCATCGAGTATTATATTTATATAAGTATCTATTTTTTTAGCCACCCTATATCCTGAAGATTGCATGGTACATTTTTGTTCTCAGCAATAGGCTTAGCGTTTGTTAAGTTGGGCTTTTAATATCTTGAAATACTAATCCAAAACCTTAGTGTTTTAGTTACAACCCATTTTCTCTTAAAAATATTATTGGCTAGAATAATCCATGATTCTACTAACCCCTATTTCACTTTATTACAATTTTGTTAAATTTTGAAATAATCATGTCATTTGTTAGTTCACTATTGTACATAGAAAAAATATGAATTTTAACAAAAAAATCAAACTATAATAATTTCCTTTAAAGAAAAATATATCAAATAAAAATTACTTGAATAAATTTGAAATCTTATTTTTTTTAACACTATATAAGTAATTTTTCAATCAAAATTTCTTTGATCTTAAAAAATCCATATCTCATTCTCTATTTGTTAAAAAAAAAAATGAGCCACTGAAATCTTACATCCATGGAAAATCTACTTTTATCCTTGGAAAATATACTTATGTATAATTTACATTTTACAATGATCTAGAAAATCATAAATACATAATGTCATGATAATATTTCTTTAACATTAATATATTTTTCTCTTTTTAATTTAATCAAAATCACAATAATAATTCCGTTGAGTGACACATAAATTATTTCTCAAAACTATTGTTGCATTCTTTTTATTCAAAACAAATGAATTATTCATAATTAAAACATATATCCCAACGAACAAACATATCCAATCTTACAAAAATGGATGGAAGACATCACAAATGAGTTCAAAACAACACTGACATTAACAAATTTAAGGTTGGGTCATCTGATTGGTCAATCTTTCCAACAAATCCAATATGGATTTGGACATACATTGGGGTATGAAAGGGATTTCTTGGAGAGGATGGTCGCTCATAAGCACTCATGTACATCATCGAGCTCTACACACCTTTCTCCCTAACATAGGGTTCTAGAAGGAAAAAAAACATTTTCTGATGAGATTGATAAAGCTGTTACTTGAGACAATGAAAGAAATACAAACAAGTGAAGGTGATAAATATATACCTCAAGCATGTAGGTTAAAATCAAATGATTTATTTAAAACATGTTTCATCTAAACTTACAAAGTAATACTAGAGAATTTGATAATTCTATGGTTGGTAATGGAGGATATAAAAAGCTTGTTAAACATTACTTCAAGTGAAACAACTAAACTAAGAAGTTTGAATTATGTACCAACATCTATTATGTTCATTTTTTTTTATAAACTCTACCATCGAAGAGAAATTAAAAAGGAACATGAAATTTCACCTCCACAGGGTGTATGACTGTGTGGATAGGGAATTTCTCTCAATGATCCTGTATAAAAATGGTTTTTTGCACAAGCATGTGAAGTGGATAATATCTTCCATAACATCAACGTCTATGGCTTTTCTCATCAACGGGGTCCCAACTCATTTCTTCAAAATTTATAGGGGGCTTTTGATGTAGGAGCATCGAGCTAGAGGTGAACAAAGAAGAAGAATTTGTCTCATAGGTTGACAGGTTGACAGCTTACTATTTCTGAGTTTTTTAAATTTTCTTAGTTAATAGCATTTAGGACGTAGTAGTAAGTTTTGTTTTATTTTCATTATGATGTTTTCTTCTAAATTTATGGTTTTAAGTTAATTTTAGAATTTAGACAAATAGAAATAAATAGTTGCCATTAGTAACTACATGTAACTATTGACAGTTTTTGAAACTGTTCAACAAATCATACAAAGAGAAAAAAATGAAACGTTTTAAGATTGATTCCATCATAGCAGAAAAAGAATAGAATTACAGAATTATTCTCTGAAAGCATCTATATCCATTTGCAGCAAGAAGTTACATTTGTTCCTGATTAAAACAAATTGAGTGTGTTCCTAAACAGTAATATAGCACTGGCAGATTAATTTCTTACAAACATCGAAAATCCCAAAACCAACAGGGCGCCAGAGGCCTTATGAAAGTATAAAGGATGAATTAACCAATAATAAAGTCAAACGAATGGAGCAACTAATTAATACAATTTCCAAAGCATACAAGGAGTCGGGCCGTATTACAGCTGAATGACAACAGAGAGATAATTTGCAAGAAAAACAAAACAGTCATGAAAATTCCATACAGTTCCAGGTACCATATAACTCAAGCATTCTCATTTTCCTTTCACAAAGTCTGTATATCATTTATATTCAAAATATCGAGAAATTTATAGTCCCTATCAAAATACAAAACCGTAACGGAAGAATCCAAATCATGAAACCTGGGTTCAAAACCCCTAATCTACAACCAAACTGAGTGAGCGACTATGTATCGAGACTTTACAACTGGAGGGACCGGGGTTCAAAACCCATGACTATTAAACTGAAAAGCAAACAGAGACTACAAAAAAACATTCGACTACGTGTAGGCCTGAGGGCATTTCTATATAATGCCAATGACGGAGGAAATGACACAAGGTAATTGAAAGAGAGGTTAAGGCCCTTAGACTAGAAACCAGACAATAGACAAATTTTATGGAAAGACCCTACCCGGTCTAACAAGCCGCAACAGGAACATATGCCTGTAACTAAAGCACTGACATCCACCTACAATCACAGTATAGAGGAGAAAAAAAAACTAGAAGGATAAGATCCTAATCGAAAAGAAGTAACAGAGCAAGGGTTTGTCGGCTCATACTTACTAGAGGAGGAGCTGAATCGCAGAAGCCTCGACGGGCCACGAACCACCAAGGACCCCCTACTCAAAAGGAGAAAGATCTTTTAGCAAAGATAGTAAATAAAAACAAGGAGTTGAATAAAGGAGAGAAGGCTTACCTTGCCAAATTGATGAGCTGTAAACGAGGACCGGGTCACCTTGTGGCCGCAACCTGAGACAGTAGAAAAACAACCAGTTAACTAGAGAAATGACCATATAGAGAATTGAAGATACAAAATAGTAAACACACTCAGAGAAACCCAAATCAACACCAACAGAAATAGTGCCCTCGAGAGAGTAATCAACACCATTTGTGGAATGGGGGAAACCCTCCAAAGGAGCCAACGAAATAGTGACCACAGCACCAAGGTTCAAAATTGACAGGAGAACCAACAAGCAGGCAATCACAAACAGAGTTGCCATACCACCAGGCAAAGCAGAGCCCATGGCCGAGCACCATTAAACCATTATCAGAACCATAGACAAACAAAGTAACAACCCTCACAGCAACAACAAACAATTGTCACAAATGCCAAATGAAACGAGGGTTTAGGGCGTAAGAGCAACAAGTGGTTGAACGAAGTTTGAGGCTGGGACAAGTGTCCCCCTCACACCAACCACCTGTACCATTTAATTAATTACATAATGAAATGAATCAACCACCAAATATCCAAAGTATTTGTGAATGTAATTATCAGGTTAATCAATATATTAATTATTGATAGATTATGAGGGTTATGAGGAATGGGCCCATCAAAGTTGCTAAGGATGTGCACTATCTCTGCTTCTTTCCATTATGATCATGGATGCCTTCAACAGGGGAGTTAAGGCAAGGTTTGAGGAAACAATGATATATGGATGAAAAATCTCCAAAGGATGAAAAATTTCTCAGCTCATGCTTGTTTATGACGCACTGTGTGCTAGTGAAACAGTACTCTCTAATTGGGTCACTTTTCATAGGATCTTCATGGATTTCGGTAAATCTTTTGGGCTCTACATAAACAAAGACAAAATTTTAACTAATAGATGTGGTGGTGGATGACTTAGGAGTACTTGAAATAGCGTCCCTGTTTGGAATAAAAATACTCTTTATGACAGATGGTTTTTAATATCTGGGATGTTTTCTAAAGCTCATCAAGTACTTATTGAATGATTGGGAATGTCTTCTTTCAAAAAAAAAAAAAAAAAACATGATTTTGTTGGGACCAAAGATGGTTGACATTGGGTGGAAGAGTCATTATGACAAAGGTTGTCTTGACTAGCATCTTGATCTACTAGATGCATCTCTTTCATCTTCCCCAATATTTCACTAACAAGATAGACTCAATGGTGGCTAAGTTTTTTTGGTTTGGTTTTTGGTGCAGTAAAGAGGATCCATTTAATTGGGTTAATGTCCATTGCCAAGTCCATTGTATGTGGAGACTGGGGCATTATTGACACATGATCCTTTAACCTAGCCCTTTTTGCAACAAATTTGTCGAGGTTATTTTGTGAGAAAGGGCTATGATAGAGCATATGATTACAAATACTCTCTTCAATGCATAATCGAGGAATGGATTCTTGAGGGGGCACCTTCATCTAGCCGACATTCCATGATTTAGAGAAGTATTAGAGTTTTCCTACCATGGCTAAGCAGTAACCTTCGATGGGTGGTTGGAAATGGACAAAGGATCCACATTGGTTTGGATTCCATCAAGGGTTTCAGTGGATGCCATTCTCTTCCAATAAAAATAATCAAATCTCTTTCCTATATGGTGATGAACACCCTTGTTGGCCCGTGGGAGAGATATAAACTTGTCAGTGTTGCTCAGGATTGGTCACATGCATGGAAGATTGGTTTATAGGAGGACATGACAACTGAGTGGGAAGACTATCGCAGTAGTCTATGTATGGTCAATATCCACTTATCACTGAGTCTGGATAAGCTAGTGTGTGGGGTGAGGAGGGGGGCAGATGGTCAATGACAGAATCCCTCTCAAATAGGCCTACGACCACATCACTTCAAACTCTCTTCCCCTATCGTTGACAAAATTCACCTTGCTCATTTGGAAATGGGATGCTCCCTTGAAGCTAAAATGCTTCTCTTGGCTTGCCATCCATAATAGAGTATTGACCTAGGACAATCTTCTCAAGAGAGTCTTTTCTAACCCTCGATGGTGCCTGCTTTGTAGGTTGGATTCGGAGAATGGCGCACACCGATTCCTGCGCTATCATTTTTGCCTCTAAAATGTGGGAAAAGGTATCAATTCATTTTGGAATACCTAGTATTAGTAATGTACCTTCCATCCATTATTGCGTACTCCTTTGGAACTATAGAATGAAGGCCTACAATATTGTCCCTCTCGATGTTCTATGGGGCATCTAGACGGCTTGTAATGCCCTTATTTTTTAAGGAAAAGCTTTGGACATAAAATGAGGTACTATAGGTATAATGGAATTATTCCAAGAGATTGTCTCTTGGCAATAAAAAATCCCTTGTCGTTCTATCTCTTATTCTGATGTGGAGAGAATTTATCCAATATGTTTCTTTGATGGGGCTTCCTCCAGTGGTGACTATGAATGTGCGGTTGTTCTTCAATTTGACCTAGATGTTCACTTCCATTTCTCTCGGTATGGTAGTAGAGGACACAATGGTAGGGCTGAGTTATTAGCTCTTTGGGGCACCCTGCAATGTGCTTCCTCGCTTGGCATTGACAAAATCTTAAACATTGGAAACTCCTTATCTAGGATTAACTGGGTGAAAGGAATCTCATCTCTTGATGTCCACGATCTCTACAACTAGTTGCTAAAGATTACAAATGTCCTACCTCTCATCCCGGAAATCCACTTCAGGGATGTCTATCGGGAACAAAATTTGGAGGCAGATTCTCTTTCCACTCTCAGCCTCTCCATCCGCCTTGGGTTCATGTTCTTTGAACTCTTTTATGGTGGTTAGAGCAATGACATGGTTTTTTTTAGATCTAATTCCCTCCCCTATCTTTGGTTTTTTTTTTTTTTTTTTTTGCATTGAACTAAATGGCTTTTTGTTGGTTTTGCCTGTTTATTATTTCCTTTTTTTTTGGTCAGTGATGCATCTCTGCACTCTTTCGATTGATGATTTGACACTACAATAGATTATGTAATGAGACAAATGTTGGTGGAACATACTTACTCTTGTCTGCAATCTACCTTGTAAAGGATCATGAATATATAAAACTTTTTCTTTATTGAACGGAAGTTCTGTTTTTTCGTCTAAAAAAAGAGATCCTTTTGTGCTATAAATTATTTATTCTTGTAAAAAAATTTATTTCATGATGATTACCATAAAATATTTGAGGATTGTATTCAAAATGGTTGATTGATTCAAAATCTCTAATATTTGACTCCCTCGATGTTTAATGACATTAGAAACACTTTGGGGAACTTTTTAAAGTATGATGTAAATGATTCATTGTGAATTGTTCATGTATGCAAACAATTGTATCAATATTGACTTTTGTAAAAGTCTTCCAAACTAAATGAAGCTGAAACATGAAAATTTTAAATAAATTTAATACTTGGATCATAAAACTATTTTTAATAATTAACACAATCATTGTCATTAAGTAGGCCACCACTTATAAGAAATATATCTTAGTGTTATAAATATTCTAGAGAAAAAGAAAATGAATAGTCTTTTAAACATAAAAATTGACAACCATAAGATTTTTATTTTTGGAATGTTGAAAAACAAAATATAGGATTTTCCCCTTTTAAAATTGAAAGAGACAATAAAGAAATTATGATGACATGAGATAAACAATATACACATTTGTAAAAAAAGAAATGTGGAAATATCCTCTTTATAAAATTTAGTCCTCAATAATATTCCCAAATAAAAAAATAAAAATTCATATAATTGAAATGTATAATTTTAATAAGGTTTTTTTTTAAATATATAACTAGTTGGTTCCAAAATGCGTGGAAAAATGAAATATCATGTGATTTACACATAAAATCTCTCATAAACTGTTATGGATCACAGAAGCCTCAATTCAACAATAATAAACTATATTTTATATATCTATATTTATAATAATAAAAAAATAATAAAACAAAAAAAACTTAAATAATAAAATAAAACATAGTTTAATATTTAGACATTTATAATTATGTAATAATATTTTATATATATTATAAAAAATTATTATTAATATTTTTTTTAATATTATTATTATTTTTTAAATAAAAAATAAATGATATCTATAAACAAAAAATAAAATATTTTTTGAAAATACTATTATATTAATATTTTTTTAAATATAAATTAAATTAATTTTCTTATAAACCAAGAAAATAAAATATGTTAGTTTAAAAAAAATTATAATTCCGATTGTACAGCTAGGGGGAATGAGTTTCATTAAATTATGAAGTGAAGACCGGAAGAGCCTCAATTTTCTCTCTCCACTTGGATATCTTATCAGTCGAGCTCAGCGATTAAAACGGAAGGCACGTGCATATCTTATCTCGGGCTCCCGCGATTCAAGCTGAAGGACAATACAGTTGTAATACACAATAAGCGAAAGAGTCGGCGTTGAGAAAGTTTCCGGCAGCACCTTTCTCCGGTGAGAATAATTTGGTTATCAATATTAATGTAAACGGAGATAAAAGGATGGGTCTACACTTCCATGTGAGCGGGTTTATCAAACCTGCAATCGGGATAATTATATATTTGACACCCCACCTCTTTGATAATTGAAGCGCTCTCGGCGAGGGAAATGAAAGGTATGGCTATGGAAGCCCACGAGGATGTCAAGCTGTTAGAGTGTTCTGCCATGGATATCCTGGAAGTGAACGAGGAAGCCTCCCTGCAGGCTTCGGCCCTGAGAATGGCGTTTTCTATAGCGAACCCCTTTCTTCTAAAATGTGCTCTTCGTCTTAAAATCCCCGATATCATTTGGAGAGCGGGCCCGGATTCCCCTCTCTCCGTCCAACAGATTGCCTCCCAACTCCCCTCTGAATCTCCCGACATGGACGCCCTCTCGGGCATTCTTACTTGTCTCTCTGCCATGGGAATCTTGAAGGCGATCAAGCCAACAAAAGAAGCCCAGGAAATTAACGGAGCAGCCGAGGCCATGACCATGAAATACACGCTTACCGATCTCACCAAAACCTACTTCGTCTCTGAGGATATTAGTCCCTTAAGCCTCGCTCCCCTGGCTCTCATGCCAACCCACGCTCTTCTGATGCAACCCTGGGACCACATTCACGAGCGAGTGCTCCATGTCGGCGATAATTTCAAAAATTCTAGTGGCCATGGCAAGGAATTTTGGTCTTATGTAGCAGCCAAACCGGAGGTCAACAACGTCTTCAACGCAGCGATGCTCTCGCTAACAAAGGTGGAGATGAGGGAGATCTTAACTTATGATGGTTTCAAGGATGTCAACACGCTGGTCGACTTGGGCGGAGGGCACGGACAAGTGATGAGTCAAATTATCTCCCTGTATCCTCACATCCACGCCATAAATTTTGATCTTCCTCACGTCATTGCAACAGCACCCACTCTTCATGGTATTACCTTTTTGTTATTTTACTCACTCTTCCTGGTATTCCCATTTAGCCAATTCATATTTTTTTTAGCGAGTTTAATTGCGATGTAGATTTGGATTTTTGTTATTTATATGGCAAATGAGAATGTCTTTCAACCAATTAATGTAATATAGGTAATTTATGTCTAGGGCAATTATATTAATTGGTTTTAAATGTGCACTAAACCTTAATGATGTGATTAATCTTCATTTGACATACAAATTATTAGTATCATTTTTAGATTTAAGAGATCTGTGGTTTGTGTATTTTGAATCAGTGATCGGAGAATCCACAGTTTGAACATCTTTATACCAACGTTTCAAATCCCAAGTGGGATCCATCATCAGGGTTGAAGAATGATGGATCCCACTTGGGATTTGAAGCGTGGGTATAAAGATGTTCAAACTGTAGATTTTCCGATCACTGATTCAAAATATCATTTTTAATTAATAACTAAATAACTAAAAAGGAAAACAAGTTTTTTTTTAATACAAATTAGAAAATCCTCTTATATCAGGTATATTAATTCAATAATTCGAAGCTTTTCGATATGTAAAGCATATTTATTCTTTATTATTCATCATCAATAAATTTAATGTATTATTTTATTTATTGAGATATCTTAATTATTTTTTAAAATTAAACTGAATTTTTTTTGAT